>OMLF01057657.1:21021-32921 GCA_900302615.1 Holocentrus rufus | reverse complement strand
CAGCAGGGAACAAAGAGCTGGGGGCCCCTATTCTCTGTGCTGCAGCTTCATTTTCACTCCCGTCAGTCTATGATTCTTCCATACCCTCTTTCTTGTGTGTTGTGTATGTATGTGTGTGTGTGTGTGTGCGCGTGTGTTTGTGTTTGTGTTTGTATGAGGGGGTTGTTGTGCATACGAGTCTCCCCTCCTCCTCCTGTTAGTATTCTGCATGGCAGATCCCCCTAATGTAATAACTGTGTCTGCATGTCTAATTTACAGCAGGAGAGAGTAAATAGCCTGTGGTTAATTACAGTACGTGTGTGTGCGTGCGTGTGTGTGTACGTGTGTGTGTGTGCGTGCGCGCATGAGTCTACGCGCGTGTCTACATGTGCGTGGGTGTGTCAGAATGATTTATGAGTTGCAAATAGCTACACCAGTGGCCCGTTTCTCCTCACTTAGTTTTTAATCTGTCTTTCCATTAATTTTCCTGGAGATGTTATTATGGTTTTATAACAGTGTGCACGAGGATGCGCATGTGAGTGCACGTACGTGTTAATGAGACAGAGGTGTGGACATTTTGTTAGGACGGTGGCTACACAAGCACCTGCGCTGCACCTTGCTCTGCCCCCTTTGCCACTTCTCCTTTCCCCTTCCTCTCCGTTCCCCTTTCCTCTCTCTTTCTGCGCTTCATTCACACTCTTTATTGAGAGCCACAGTGAACACAGATCTTTATTGACAGTACACGGTAGAACATGGAAACAGCAGGTCAATCCGTTTAGCCCAAGGGCCGATACACCAATTCACCAATTTGTCAGTGTTAGTTTGAGAGAGAAAAGCAGCTAATCTCTCCTCTCTGCTCTCTATTGATCACACACTTAGACTCCACTTCTCTGTCTAAACACTATTGATTCTCTCTCTCTCTCTCTCACTCTCTCTCTCTCTCTTTCAATCTCTCTCTCTATCTTTCTGTCTTCCTCTCTCCACATACCACAGCTCTCACCACATCATCTCTTCATATACTCAAGACTGCTTCTCAGATAAAGGCCCGCATAATCAAGATTATATGCCATTGTGTGTGATGTATTATCTTAGATAAATTCCACAGTGTGTTTTAGCATGAGCAAAATAAGACATCGACCAAATTCTTGAGTATAGTACAGTATTATAAATGCAGCTTATCTACTGTCCATGGCATTTTGTGTCTGGTCCCTAAGTGTCACAAATCATTGTTGCCTGCTGCGTGGATTCAAAAGCATATGCACGGCCTCATTAAAAAAATCAATTACTTGCAACCCTTCTACAGCATGAATACAATTTGTGATTAAAAATTCACTGCTGTGCACAGACTACTGTTTGTTTTTCAGTCTCGCATCATGGGGTACACTTGAAAAGGACGGCATTCCTGGCAAGATAAAGGCTAATATAAATCACAGAGTCAACGTCTTATGGCAGGGGTCCCCCAGCATTTCCATAACATGGCCAAGACAAAAAAAACAAAACAAAACAAAACAAAAAAACACATGGATAGACTGAAAAAAATGAGGGGAAACCTGTGATGCAGTATCTCCCCATGTAATTTTTTCAACATCTTAACTTACAATAAATAAAATAATAAAATAATGAACCTTAACAATAACTCACATGCTGGGTATCCCCCCCTGGAGCCCCCTGAAGGAACCTAAGGTGTCTCCATATGAAACTTTGGGAACCACTGTCCCATCATGGCACCCATGGGTTTCACTAGCCTACGTACTGAAAATGCGCCTTATTTATTAGACTTGTCCCCCCTCTACTGGTGAAATGAGCCCGTTACAAACTCTGTTACAAAACACTCACACATGGCTTGTGTAACTCAAAATCAGCTGTTGTTTGGTAACCGGTAAGTCAGCCTTTCAACAACTACCAGGGCACGCTCAGGACATTTTGTAGCTTTTGACGTAAATATAATTATAAAATTGTATTACCCGGTTCTTATCAGAGGGGACATTTTTACAGCATTACCCGGACCGATCCTCATTCAGTTGAAGATGCCTCCGGCAGCCGGTGTTGACGATACCAAAGGTCTGGTGAGGAAGATGATGATGGATCTGCTGATGGGTCGGGAAGATCCAGAGGGGTTCTTTGGGCTTTGTGTGTCCGTCCTGGGACATCGGGACACCCGGTCACAGTTCCCGTCCCTCATCCGGCCCCTGTCTACGGCCAACAAATCCCTCCACTCCACCCTCACCTCCATCTACCTGGAATACTTCTCTCAGGTGTGTCTGGGTGTTTGTATATAGATTTAGAGGTACAATTTATTGCTTTATGTTTTTTTTCTAACTCCAGCGCGTAAGTGGATAGACGTAATGTCGCGTCGCAATACTCTGATCGCAGCTAATTGTGATTTTTGCGATAATTGCGTGTCACTTCCAAAAACATCCGTTTTGGCATGAGTCCCACAGAATTAAACAAAAATGTTATATCTTTGTACATTTCAAGGCTTTTGTACTCAACAATCACACAGGTAGTTCATCCCAACAGAAAAGGGGAGAGGCAATTTATCCATCTTCACTAACCCCAACAGTCCATAATGCAATGCGGAACAGAACATTTTTGAGTTGTATTTGGCTGGTTTGAGTAAAGTGCACGACTCTACCATTTCATTTAGGCTTTTAAGTTACGATGTGCTACGGTTACATCACTTACCGTGAGACTTTCAACAGAGAAAATGTTTTTGGAGGGTGAGTCCTGCAGCTACACTGCATTCCTCTGAGCTCAACTTCTCCGTCTGGAGTGATGTCTTCTGGGATACTGGTTTGTTTTTCAGGGGTTGATCTTTCTGATGAAGAAGAAGGAAAGGACATAAAAATAATTTATCCTATCATTATTATTATTATTATTATTATTATTATTATTATTATTATTATTATTATTTTATCATCATCATTATTTTGGATGTTGTTGTTGTTACTACTACTACTACTGCTACTACTACTACTATTACCACTACTGCAATTACTACTAGAAACAATAATCTCTCACCACCATTCTCAACATTATCATCATCATCATCAAATTGTTCTAGTTTTTATGTCATACTGTGGCTTTTTTCTTTTTTTTTTTTAGACCTGCTGTCTTGGTACATTTTATAGAATTCTAATTATAATCCTGACTTTTGTCATTACTACCCAAAATTACTGCATGGCTTAAAGGATACTGTATTGTATAATACTGACCTTTTTTGTTTGTTTGTTAAATTACAGGATGAAGATGATGAACTGGAGATGGCTTTGACTCTCTCTCTACTACATGTCAAAGACCAGCAGCAGTCCGCCGCCACCACAGAGTCCCGACCTCAGGGTTCCTCAGAGAACTTCAGTCAGTCTGCATGTGTTACTCAGAGTGGCACCATCAAGCCAACCTCCGTGTCACAGCCCCTGGGAATCAGCCATGCCCAGCTGGCAGCAGCAGGTGGCCGGAAGAAACAAAACACAGATTCAACA
The DNA here is from genome assembly GCA_900302615.1 of Holocentrus rufus. Lineage (NCBI taxonomy): Eukaryota > Metazoa > Chordata > Actinopteri > Holocentriformes > Holocentridae > Holocentrus > Holocentrus rufus. The sequence continues at coordinate 29,460 of OMLF01057657.1, read as the reverse complement.
CAGACTGGACCCTGGGGCAAGCTAAGGTTACCACAGACCACCAGAGACACTGCACTTCACAAAAACACTGAAGCAGACAAAGATATTCAGAGGCCAGTTGGCACAAGTCAGAAAGTGTTGGTTTCCCAGGTGTCTGCTTCATCTATCAAACAAGACACTGTTAAGGAAGATGACCGACTGGTGCAGGAGGGAGATTTGGACCAAACAGAGAAGCCTAAACGTTCCAAGAACAGGCGGCAGCGGCGTAAAGGGTGCGGCCAGCAGGTGGTGGGTTTGCCCTGCTCACCCTCTGGACCGCCACCAGTAGTGCTGTGGTTCCGCAGGGACCTGCGACTCTGTGACAACCCTGCTCTAATTGGCGCGCTGGAGGTGGGTGCACCCGTCATCCCTGTCTTCATCTGGAGCGCCGAAGAGGAGGAGGGGCCTGGGATCACCGTGGCAATGGGAGGAGCTTGTAAGTTGATCACGGGATGTGAACCAGTTCTTCCAAATACATCATTAGTGCCATACACATCTGCCTTCAGGGGAAACTGATTCCAGTAGGACAAGTGTGCTGATTTCTACTATTTCTACTGCAGTGAATGAGTTTATTCATATATTGGTTTATTGTGTCAGGGACAGTGCACATGATCGTTTGTTATAGTTGATAATGAAATTGACTGGATTTAGTTGGACTGTTGTAATTTTACTGGTAGTCCAGTTTCTCTTCCAGTACAATGGTAGAGGTAATAGATTAATTTGGTACTTGATCACAAGTGGAACCATTAAAACTCCAAGACATATTAATAGTTTCTGTGGGATTCAGCTGGTGTCAGCTGAGCTGGTTAAGGTCAGTTCTCTATCATTTGATCTGCAGGTTTATGCGCTTATAGTTTCTACTACTTGAAACCACCAGTAGCCAATTAAGCCCAGTATTATGACTTAAGACCAGTGTAGACTACTGGAATAACCAGGTGGGACCAAGGGGATCTAGTTGTATTTCCCTACTGGCTGATTACTACAGTTTCCACCAGGGAAGCAGTAACTCTTCTTATCATATAATTTCTCACACAGACATACAGTATAATTTGTACCAGTCACCTGATCTTTAAGTGATCATTCTCTCTCTCTTTTGACAGGTAAGTACTGGCTTCATCAAGCCCTGTCCTGTCTCTGTTCGTCTCTGGAGCGCGTTGGCAGCCATCTCGTCTTCCTCAAGGCAAATGGGCAGGGGAAGGAGGTCGGATCATCTCTGCAGGTCCTAAGAGAGCTGGTGAATCAGACTGGGGCGAGAACAGTGCTGGCTAACGCTCTCTATGAGCCTTGGCTGAAGGAGAGAGATGAAGCGGTGGCATCAGCTCTGCAGAGAGATGATGTCGAGTGTAGGATGGTCCACTCCTACTGTCTCAGAGACCCTTACTCTGTCAGCACAGAGGGGGTGGGACTCAGAGGTTAGCCACAACAGACTGGAGTTGGTTTATTGACATTGCACAAATAATTGTAAACCAGATACTAAAGCTTGAAATATGTGTAACAGCCCAAACTGATATAATGTGCAATAATGCATTAATGCAATCTGCAATAATGTCTAAATGTTTCTTTTGTGGATTCAGGAATTGGTTCAGTGTCTCACTTCATGAGCTGCTGCAGGCAGAACCCAGGCTCAGGGTTAGGTGCTCCTCTGGATGCTCCTGTATCTCTACCCACCCCGGCCCACTGGCCTCAAGGCGTCCCTTTGGACATGCTGGGCCTGGCTCAAATGCCCCGCAGGAAGGATGGCACCACGGTAAGTAACATCAGCAGAGCAGCATCTAGGGCACAGCTACTTAGATACAACGAAGGTACAAAAACAATGAGGAGGCTTAAATATTGAATGTTTTGTTTGTCTGTATTTGTATATTTAGATTGACTGGGCTGCAAACATCCGCAGTTCCTGGGATTTCAGTGAAGAAGGAGCTCATGCCCGGCTAGACGCTTTTCTTCACGATGGTAAGACACCTCACATCCACAATGTACACATAGACTGTTTGTAGTGGAACGTTGTAGCACTGTTTCTGCCTGCATGTGCCATTGTTATTATAACAGTACCTTATAATATGCCTAATGATTCTTCCCATTTATTCTAGGTGTGTATAGGTATGAGAAAGAGTCAGGACGGGCAGATGCCCCAAACACCAGCTCTGTGTCTCCCTACCTCCACTTCGGTCAGCTCAGCCCACGCTGGCTGCTGTGGGATGCTAAAGGGGCGCGCTGCAGACCCCCCAAGTTCCAGCGCAAACTGGCCTGGAGAGATCTGGCCTACTGGCAGCTAACGCTATTTCCTGACCTTCCCTGGGAATCCCTCAGACCTCCATACAAGGTAGGAATAGGCTGTTAATGCCAGTTACACATGAACATGCCTCCATGCACTTTTACTGCAAAATATAAACTCAAAAAGACCAAACAAGAAAACAAACACTAACAGAGATGTCAGCTTTCATTATTTTTCAGAGTAGTCTCCACATTCTTAGTTGAATGTCCATACCAAACCATGGAGAAAGTAGAAGTGCTATTAAAAGTGTTGAAGAGGAATTTATCTTCATCCATTGGTACTTGCAGGCTCTGCGTTGGAGCAGTGTGCGTGGGCACCTGAAGGCATGGCAGCGTGGTAGAACAGGCTACCCTCTGGTGGACGCAGCCATGAGGCAGCTGTGGCTGACTGGCTGGATGAACAACTACATGAGACACGTGGTTGCATCTTTTCTCATAGCATACCTGCACCTGCCCTGGCAAGAGGGCTACCGCTGGTTCCAGGTGAGATGTTCATGCAGACAGCAACTTAATAGTCACACTGATGTCATATATTAACTTACAACAGGCCGGCTGATTTTTCACTGCACTGTATCTAATTTCTATGTCTAAAGGACACACTGGTGGATGCAGATGTTGCCATAGATGCCATGATGTGGCAGAATGGCGGCATGTGTGGGTTGGACCACTGGAACTTCGTCATGCACCCTGTTGACGCGGCAATGACCTGTGACCCCTGCGGCAGCTACGTCAGGAAATGGTGTCCTGAACTTGCAGGGCTGCCTGATGAGCTCATTCACAAACCCTGGAAATGTCCTGCCTCCATGCTGCGGCGTGCAGGTGAGAGAGATAATCTCATCTATAGGATTCCATAACCATATATCCTTCACAAAGCCTGACAAAGAAATTTGCTTTCCTTCTTATCCTCACTGCATAGGTGTGGTGTTTGGCCAAACCTACCCCGAGCGAGTAGTGACCGACCTGGAGGAGCGGAGGAGCCAGTCTTTGCAGGATGTGGCACTGGTGCGGAGGGAGTTTTCACAGTATGTGGACAAGCGCACAGGCTCGGACTTGGTGCCTTTGCCCCCGCGCCTGGTCTCCGAGGCGCTGGGCTTGTCACACAAGGACGGGGGTGTGGTGACCACAGGAAAGCAGTTCCTCTTGCCCGTTATTACTCGCATGGAATTCAAACATCAGTCAGACGATCCGGACGCAGATGCTGCCTCAAATCCCTACAATGCCGTTCTGAAGGGATACGTGAGCCGCAAGAGGGACGAGACCATCGCCTTCCTTAACGAGAGAGACTTTACTGCAAGCGTGATGTATGAGGGAGCCCAGAGAAGGGAGAGACTAGAGAGTGATTATCGGAGAATGGAGGGACTCCCTCGGCCTTCTGCACCAAGGGGCAGGGCCAGGCGCACTCCCACAGCCAAGGACAGGTTCTCTATAGTACCTGGAGGGGTGGTTACCACACACAGGTGACCCAGAGATCAAAGGTGAAAGGTTACGGGCACTGCTGGCTAGCAGTAATCTACACTAAATGTAGAAAATATTAGGGACAGTTGCTCTTTTACATTAGTGTACTGATGAGGGGAATCCAGGTAAAGCCACTATGCCTTATTGATTTTTCTTATTAAATCTACACCAGTCTCAAAGGAGATGTAAAGAGAAGCAGATGAGTTAGACAAGGATTTTTAAGCTTTGAGACAAGATGTGGATTGTACAAAAGGGCTGCAACTCTGTATCAGGAAGACATCACTAATGTACTGTACATTCAATGCATAATCTCACTATAGACCAGTTTTCTGTTTACTAACACAGCACATAGAACTGCAAATGTGTGTACATAACCAGCCTTAAGTGAGAAAAATGCTTGTTATAAAGGTTAAATAATACACTTGGATTTGGTGCTATTCCTTCTCTTAATCTGGAAACTTTCTGTGTAAAGTGGGAAATTATAGTGGGTCTATGGAGTGAAAATATTTACACCACAGTCATGTGCTTTTGTCTTAATTGATACAGAACATCTATCAAATTATGTCAAATCAGATCCATGTGTACAAATGTGACGGTTTACATTATGTGATGCCAAGATGTCATGTAAAGTATGTGATGACGTCAAAACATCATCTGTTTTAGTACTCTTACAAAAGTCTCTGTTGCTCACCAGGGTATGAGCAAGTACACTGAAGGTTCATGACATGAAAAATAAAAAAGTTTCTACTCAGGGTTATGTGTCAGTTTCACATTCAGTAATTTCCACTTGTGTAAAAAGTCTCAACTTTGGGGAATGGGGAAATAAGTGACAAAAAAGCAAGAAAAATCAAGTGTGAGGAAAAGTTTATTTTCTACTGTACAGGTCCCATGTCCATAGAGTAGCTCTTGCACATACAGTGTAGACCCACATTAACATTACCACATAGACCAAAGTGCTTTATTTATTCTCACAGTCCACTACAAGAAATTCATATTTTCTTTTGAATGAAATACTTTCAAACTGCTCTACTGACTGTGCTTATCTGTCTTTTGTCCCTTCAGCTTAGGGGTCTGATGCCATAGGAATTCAACACTATATTTCCTTTAGGCTCAACACTGGATAATTTGTCAATGCAGGCTGACAGGTCCCCTAAAGTCAGTCGTTAACCGTAGATTGAGGATTGCTAATGTTCAAACAGCTCTACAACACTGGCAGGTCAGTACTGCTGAGCTCAGGGGCTCCTCTGGTGGATGCTGAGTTTAGCGTCGTGACTGACACAGGCACATTTTATGCATTTCCCTGCCAGTGGTGACTGAGAGGAGAGGGGAGCGTGCCACTTATTGGGAAGTATTAGGTTAGTCTTCAATGGAGCGGATGTACCTCTCATACGCTGCCTCGTCCATGAGAGTGTCAAGCTCTGCAGGTTTGGCAATGGTCATCTTCATCAGCCAGCCTGTATTCAAGAAAAATCTGATGAATATCTTGACAAAAGACGACATACATCTAGCTAGAGTAACGAACAAGTGAATTAAAAGATTGTTGTGTCAAGCCACATAATAATCCCATCCCACATGAAAATAACAGGACACATGAAAACCAGCATTGGACAAGGCCTTGAAATGTCGCCCCTGTTGCCTAAGACAATGTTTCCCAATTCAGCACTTAATTAAACCTGAGTTTTGATTCTGGTTCTAGCTGTATTCTCACAGACCTGATCGGATCAAATGCCTAATGCTGACTGTTCTTTTTTATTTTATTTATTTATTTGTTCATTTTAGTGGTGGTTGGTATCCATATAATGGCGTATTGCTGCCATCTACTGTCTGCAAAATCTTACTGTTTTTTTTCCACTTCCAATCAACACCCTCAATGTCTGATAGATCTGTTTTGTTTATGCATATAGGCAAATATTATACTGTTTTTTTCATTCCTTCTTTCTTCAAAACTCTTCAAAACTCCTTCCTGTTTTCCAGTCACTAACATTTTAGCCTCTGTTATTTTTAGATTCCTCTCACACTCCCATGCTTTCTTGAAATAAAACGAGGATGAATGTGTAGGTGGGTGTTTACCATCTTTGTAGCAAGATTTGTTGACCAGGCCAGGCTTGTCTGCCAGGAGTGTATTAACTTCTACAACTTCTCCAGTCAAAGGGGAATACAGCTCACTGGCTGCCTTCACACTTTCCAGAGCGCCAAACTCATCTGAGGCAAGAGATGTAAACCAGTTAGAAACAAAGAACATTTACATCCAAGTCAGGTCATGTCAGAACTATGACAAAGCCTGGGTAAATAGTTCCAAGAGGTGAGGGTCAAATTTAAGGCAGGTGCATCTTGTTGAACACATAAAATTAAAGACAGAACAGAGTAGAGAAATTTGCAGAGATTCCCTGCAAAGTGTAAAAGTTTGAAGGTCATATAGCTCAAATGCAGAGACCAAGGCACAGTGAAATACAATAACAGCCTTTATTCACTGATTTCTTTTTGCCAATATAAGTGGAAGGTAGCTGGGCACATCAGTGTGCCTGAGGTTTTAATCAAATAACGCTTGCAACAAAATGGAGAATTTATTTACTTTGCAGAATATACACCACTGACCCTGACAGACTGCTGTTTTAACAAAATAAATCTGTAAGAATTAGAAGTTTTTACACAAAGAACTGTGTGATTTGAGATTCTCACATGCTTACTTAGAAAGGCCATAAACCAAACAAAATACAGCATAACCTATTCTGTATACTGACTTGAGTCCTAATATGGTTACTTCTATGCTGGTATAACTAAAATAAGGTTAGAGGTTTGATTGATTTAAGAAAAAAAAGTCATTCTTACTGAGAATTAAACTTTCCTTGTTGTGTTCTGTAAGTAACCTCACCACGGCAGCCCAGTCATCTTATTTAGGGTACTGTTTAACTCATCTCCATCCCACCCAAAGAATGAGATACAGTAGTTCAGTATGACAGACGACAAGCATCATACTTTTCACATCTGCCCTTTACATGATACCCGCCAATATTGTCTAAAAGCCTTATCCGCAAGCCTGCACGTCCTACCTTGTTGAGCCAGCTGTGTGCCCACCTCTGGCAGTCCACAGTAAACTACATCTCCCAGAGCCTCCTGCAAATGTCAAACAAGGGCACAGTTGGTCTTTTCAGGAAATAAACATTCTTCGTTTCTGTGTTCGAGTGTCTAGGTGAAATAGAAAAAATGAATGGCTCAGTGCTCCCGTAGACCTCACCTGTGCAAAGTTACTGATGCCGACAGTCCCAATTCCACCCTCCTCTACTCGGATCCATTCGTGCTTGTCTGTGAATTTAAGCGCTGCAAGAAAACACAAGAACACACTCAGAATGCAAGAGCCCTACGATAACAAATTTAGGCATGGTGAGCGTTGTGGCAGCTAGAGTAAACAAACACAGATATGCAATAGTGGTCACAGGACTCGCGTGTCCTTTTCTTACAGCTAACGTTACCCTTGCTAACGCAAAATGTTAGCTGCGTGCTACACTTTAGCAGCTTTATGGACGTACCAAATACATACCTGCTAGTAATCGACTAGAGGTGGCAAGAGACCGTTGAAAATAAGTTTTAGACGCCAATCGAAATGGAGAAAATTGTGCCGAACGGGTGAGTAAAGGCAAAGCTGTTGAAAAGTTGGAAGATAAGCGACGGAGCATCACACAAGCAGCCATCTTTGTCGCGTTCTGATGAGAACATCTACGGCAGAGATCGTCTATTGACAAGATGAAACACTCAGTAGTTAAAATGGGATGTTCAAAAACATAAAATATACTTACTGTTACATTTAGCGTCTCTTATATCTAAAAGAATAAAGGGAATCCTGTAACTTCCCTGCTGGATATCACCTTGATACACAAGAGATGTAACAGCACTTTCAATAGCTTTAGTGATAATGCAATCAACGGGTGTGAATTGGATAGGCTGTAACTGTAACATGTATGTCTAAATACATTCTACATCCTTGAGCAATTTTCCTTTTTAATAAGCTGTTAGATCATAGATGTCATTGTCAGTTAATTTTAGAATATCGAAAAGGGATTGGTCTTGAATTTGATATACCTATTCTTCCAAATACTGCACCTACACGGTGAGAAGTTGTTACCATAACAACAGAATCTATTTCAGATAGTTTGAGAGTTTATGGGTTTTATAAGGTTTATACGATTTGGATATTGACATTAACGTTATTTACAGGTCGGAAATTTGTACTTACGCTAGCAAAACAAAACAAAACAAAAAAAGGCGTGAACGCGGCATGAGAGCGCTGGTATACGGAAACACGTACAAAGTGAGTGCTCTTGGTTTTTCATCTCTCTGGTACAGTTGCAACACTGTTGCAGTCAAAGTGTATTATATAGGATGGAGTCACCAAGTGAAGCGTTGCGAGACCCTTTGGGGACGCACGTTTTGAAGCACAGCGTAGTTAAAGCGGGCGGACATCTCTGCCTCAAACCCATTGAACACAATGCTGAACACCACAAATCGTCACGTTGACAAAGGATCCAAATACGAAGCCAGTACCTTTTCTTCTATTATGTTATGTATTTCCCTTACATATAGATCCATTTTCTCAGTATATGCATTATACTGCAGCACTTGAAGACTTGATTTATGGCCCATTTTCTTATTTTGGGTTCTGTCGCCCTCACGTGGCTTAAACAAAAATAAAGATTGATG
>OMLF01057657.1:0-10258 GCA_900302615.1 Holocentrus rufus | reverse complement strand
GCCAACTTGGACGGACTGGATGAGAGGAAAGAAAGACTGAAAGAACCGAATGCTGAATAATGATTCGAAAGTTGCCTCTGTCACGAGTCAGTAGTGGCTTGAGTCATCCTGCAGCACTTACCGCAGGGGGGAAAAAAAATAAACAAAGAGGGAGAGAAATGGAAAAAGAGAAGATGAGAGCAGCTGGTGGCCTGCTTCGCCATCTGACCCTCTGTCCTCTCACAGACACAAACCACAGCACGTTGTCTGTTGCACTGCAGGGCCGGGCAGTCGGCTGTCATTGGCTCTGAGACGTGTCCGTCACCAGGCCACGCCCAATCTGTCATTAGCGAGCCAAGACTCGTTTTCCACGGTGGACAGCACAAAGCGCATGGGGTTAGAGCCACAAAACAGATTCATTTTGATTGATTGTCCTGTTTGGATGTGCTGATCACAGATACACACATACAGAAAAACAATCACAACAATAACCGAAGTGCTGGTTGTAAATCAGACTCAATAGTGTAATTCCATGACCAGTTATAGGGAAAATTATTTGACATATTCTTGAAACTTAATTTACCGCATCGCTATTGCTTCCCTTATGCCTGCCTTGTCCCACATCCTTCCCCTCATTCACTCTCCCTTTCTTTCTTTGGCCGGATCCTGTATCTTCCACTCACAGATGGGAGGTCCACCCCTCAGGGGAAATTACGTCACCAATGCCCCTTAAGCATCCCCCACACCCCATTCTCTTTCTCTCCCTCAACCACACACACACACACACACACACACACACGCACACACACCCTCTCTCCCTCCCTATGTGTTCTAAGCTGTGCAGATCCGGATGCATCTCCTAGCCTTGCTGTTAATGAAGCGGTCATTCAGCCATAAATAGGAAAGACCCTAATTAAAACACACAGTTATAGATGGGCTTTTAACTGACAGCTGCTGGGGGATGGGGAGAACGGGATTGTGAGTTGGGGGGAGAGAGAGAGACTGAAAAGAGTGTAGAGGGCCTAGTAGTGAGTAGTGACAATGAGGTCACGTCCCGTACAGGAACCATATACAGTATGTGCTCATTTACAAACCTTCCACCAGGACAACACATAAATCATGTCAAAATATACCCCCTCTCTCTCTCTCATATACATACAAAATCAGCACTGACTGAAACAAGGCAGTATCTGTATCCCCGTCCCACATGCATATCTGCAAGCAAAAGAATGTGTGCAAATGGCTCTCAAACTCACCTCAGGCCGACCGACCTGACAGCACACGCCGAGGAGAGAGGCAGCCACAATCCTGAGGCACGCCCGCCACTCTGGAACATGAATATGCTCTTTGCCAAGAAAAGAAAAAAAAAAAAAGTCCATGCACATTACTCACACAACGCAAACTTCCGTTCCTGCCATCGCTATCAATTGCTCATGTTCAGACCGGGCAAATTATTCAAAACCGGACTTAGTCAGTGAGAGAGAAGAGAGAGAGACAGAGAAAATGGTTTCTCAAGAGTATGCTGGGAGTTTGGGGGCTAGAGGTCTGTTTTGTATTTCCTGCCTTGGAGTGGGGGTCTGGAGCAGAGGAGAGGAGAGGAGCAAGGGATTCTGGGGCCTCATCATGTACTGACCCCTGGGTGCAACCCTACACCCCCTAACCCCCACTTTCGCAACAAGATGATGTCACTGGGGAGACGCTGGGGTGTGGGAATTTAGATTCGGGGTCTAAGAGTTCATAAAAACCCAGATGCACAGATGCGCGCACATGCATAAACACCCACAGAAGGCGAGCGTAATATAAAACATAGCGAGTCATGTAAGGGAGGCATCATGTGCTGTTAGGCTTTAACTATGCAGTGTGTGTGTATGTGTATGGTGGTGAACGCCTTCAAAACCCTGATGTCATTAAGGGAGTACTAGGCGGGTCTGGAAGAGAGTTATGATGAACAGAAAATTACCAGGACAAACTGTTTAGGTCACACTTCATACACAAACATTTAAATTGCTTTAGCTCTCTCATTCGCCTTACACGTAGTTCTCATCTCTCTGGCCAACACATACATGCTTACTGTGTGCAAAAAATATATTTTATCTTCATCCACATGAGAAGCAGCCATCTTCCTTTTTATAGCCTTAAACAATGAAGTTGAAGTTGTCGATACAGAGAACAGCAACCGAACAAAGTTGAAAAGCAAGTGAGACGTTTAACTATCTCACCATCAACCCTGTTCTATCCACAGTAAACCACAAACTCACAAATAATTGGAGGGCAAAACAGGGCAATGCAAGAACTGAACCTTTACAAATGTTACCGAGACTAACTCTACCCCAGGAAACTTCTTTTTCTCTATTATTAAATCAAAAAGCCGCCTTTGACAATGGTTACACTTGTCTTATTATGATCAAAAACCTGTGATCCCGGCCTGAAAATCTGCATTTATACGCTTCTTTTGACTGTAGCTATTAATTTGTGTCAAGTGTTACTTCCCATCCCTCTCTTTAACATCACTTTTATAAATTTTGTGGACAGCATTGTGTCCGGACCAGAGAATCCTGATTCAAATGTGATGTGAAATGTATTCTTCACTTGCATAATCGGATGCTGAAGATTTGAACTCCAACGGAGCTATCTGCAACTATCTGTGACTGAATGTGTCCTGGTGTGACTGGATGATTGAAGGTGCTTTGAAATAAAAAGCGGAATGATGTGTTTTACCGTTAAGATAGACCGATGACTCCCATCTGATCTAGTTTTATCAAGTTTCCCTTTGAAACATGCTTGGGTGGGCAGTTTGTGTTCGGTATCAGCTGAAGTTATTTCACGCGCTGGCTCATGCACACTCCTGTTGCCACACGTTGTGACAGCCACAGACTGAGGCAGATTACAGAATGAATGGAGCTAATGTGCTGAAAAGGCACAGACACCACTTTGAGTCATGCCACAGGAATGTGATGAACCTGCAAAGCAATTATCACACTGGAGGACACACACCGCCCCACAACAGCGTACACATGTAGCTGCACGCATGGTGACTTCAATGTACATTCACCCAATTGTGCCCCTTTGAGTGATGGAAACATTTGGATGCATAGGACTGCTACTCTGCACACCTGTCTTTAAAAAGTGAAAATTGTGCTGACTCTGAGCAGGCACTCAAACACACCTGTCAGTCATGTACAAAGGATACTATATACCCCCCCTCGCAGCTGGCACTGACACATGGTCATGTATAGATATGTATAGATCTGACGACAACAGCTGGACTGTGACAGATGGAGAAAAGACACATGGACATAATCCGGACTGTTTTGCTGCGCTACCACACCCTAACAAGAAAGCATTTATAAATATGCAGATTTTTCACACAACGATGCAAACGTACTCATATACTGCACTGACCTATATGAATACATCTCAAATTACCTTCTCAAATTACCTTCTTAAACACAGTTTCATTATCTGTTCCTCTGGCAGGGTAAATAGCCTGCAATAAAAATGAACAGCCATTTGGTCTGGTTCAGTGCTGTAAAGTATGGTTCAGCCATAAAAGGGAGAGTCTTTGTTATGGCTGTAGTGTCTGTTCCATTTCCAGATTCAAAGCTTTGTGCTTTACTGCTGGTTTTCCCTCAAAGCCCCGTAGAGGGGAGAGTCACACCCCTCCTCGTTTTCTACTGGCTGAGCCCAGCTGGGAGCTCCAATCTCATTGGCTGGGAGGCACATTCGGGAGGATTAGGGCGGTTCTCCTTTGTTTACATGCTGGTGGAGAAAACCCAATAACAACTGTTACCTTGGGCAGCCAGACAATCTACAGTTACACACAGACGGACACATGGGAGCGCTGACTGAGCGTGCACATGCACATGCACCAACACAGATGAATAATGAGGTAGCCAGGTGTCCAAAAACAGGCTCTTTGAAAGTCTTTGTTCTCGCTGACTGTATTCTTCATGCTCAGCATGGCACAAAATGTATATATATGTACATACACATACACATTTTTAGCTGGGGACAGTAGGCAATCATGTGGTTTCATTGCCTGATGAAACTTTCCAAACCCATTATACAGTCTGGAAACCCAGCTGACCTCAGGCTGTAAAGAGAGAGAGATGTGGCTCTGTTCTTCCGAGAGCGCATGTTCCTGTGTGTCTCTGTAATAAGACAGGATCATATGTCTTGATACAGAGTTACCATTGCTTAATCCAATTCAGCTCAGACTCCCAATCTCTCTATCCTTTAACCTAACAAGCTGTAAGGAGGAAGGCATTTAGAGTGTGTGTGTGTGTGTGTGTGTGTGTGTGTGTGTGTGTGTGGTCCATCCTCTATGAGTACACAACGTGGCCAGCGCATAAATGATGCTTTATTGTGACTCATCCTCCTACCTAACAGAAAAATCAATGGGATTCTTTGGAGAAGCTGAGTCTAAGTGTGTGTGTGTGTATGTTTGTGTGCAGACTGTATGTGTATATGAGATGCCACTTAGCATTCCTTAAGCATGTGCATGCATCACCTCTCCATTTATCATCTGTGGAATAAACGCATAACTCCAAATCCTGGACATGCTCAAACAAAGGTGAGTCTGACACCACGTGCCATGTGGCCCACAGCCGGTCTTTCATATGTTCAGACATGATCTGGGTTTGGGACTGCTCTGGTGCTCATCCCTTTGAGGCGAACACCCCCCTCACCACCCGCCCCATGCCCTGGCTCCCTGTCAAGAAACTCAATACCTGACTTGTAAAATCATAATCTAAAACCATGGCAACGAAACCACAGCAGAGTGTAAACAGATCCTTTGTGCTACTGTAGGATCCTGGGATTTCATCATTGCTGTTTGCATTGCATCATAATATCTTATTGCGGGTCGTTCAGTCCACATGGGGGAGGAGAGATGCACCTATTTTCTGTGAACATGTGGTGAAACAAATCGTTGAAAAAGCAACAGCCCAAAATCTACTGATAAAGAAACATGCAAAAAGGACACATTTGGTGCCCATTTAGAGATTAACTCACTCGACCGTGTAAGACAGGCAAATTGGTTAAAAGCTTTTGGATAAAAGCTTTAACCCAAATGTGTTAGTTGGATCACGAGAGGAGGAAAAAAAACAAAAATAAAAAAATCAATGCTCACTATATAGCCAGGTCAACACAAATAGGCCAAGCTCTTAGTTCTAGAACACGGAAATGTGAATAAAAATGTTCTATGATAGCATAAACTGAAATCTCCGGTTGACATTAGAGAAATGATTTAGAAACATTATGCTACAAGGTCTTTCACTGCCAATGAACAAAGTGTCTTTCACTGTTCATGTACCGGGAAAGAGCAACAGAGCTTGATTAAGACACACACACACACACACACACACTCAGAGGAATAATGCGGGCCATGCGGCTAAGGTCTTTAGTCTGGGCCCAGTGCATTCTGCTGAGTAATGAAGAATTTGTGCCCACAGACAGCCCAGCAGGGTCGATGGAGATAATACTGTCAACACACGTGTGGTTGCCAGTTGCCCGCCTCCAACACACACACACACACCCATGCACACACACACACAGAAACCAGTATTCATGGTGCAAATACCTTGACTGTTTGAGTTCAGGGGTGAGTCCTTAACATGGCCTCACCCCTGCGCTTACTATGAAACAGCTGAGAAATGGACCAGAACCACTAATGGACACCTTCCATTACAGAATGGAAACTCAAGACGTTTTCATTCACATATTTAGATTCCTTTGGGTGCCATGAAGGGAGAAGTGAACATGCCATTTGCGGCACCCACCCTGCACCAGAGCGCATGCAAGCACACACACACACACACACATAAGCACAATGACACTATCAGCCCTTACGGGAAATAGAGACAGCAAGAGAGAGAGAGAAAGAAGGCGTAAGAGAAACAGAGGAGAGGAGGAAAGGGGGGGTTCAAAGATCAGAAAACAGATGTAAATCGTTCAGCAAACTCCCCTCCAAATGACTAACACATGTGTGGGGCCTTTCCCCAACCCCACACACACACACACACTTGCACACTCTCTTTAGCTCTGCACCGAGACAGGCCAGCACACTCATTCATATCATCTGCCTTTGTCACTTTCTCTCCCAAAGAGTTACGATTAGAGTCGCCGCTGCACATAATAGGAGTGCTAACTTTTATTTGACAGGCTTCTGCTGCCTCCACCTGGCAAACACACATTCAGCCCTGCTGCCTCGTGCTGGAATCCGCTTGGCCTGAACTCGTGCTGAAGTTTGACAGCGACGGTGTGAGGCAATTTCTGTGATGAAACAAAACAGAACTGGTTGCAACTGACAAAAACAGACAAACCTGTTGCCACATCAAAAAAGCAAAACAGGCTTGCACGCACACACACACATACTTCCTTTGCTCTCCTTGACAGTTGGTCTTTCTCACTGATGACAGCACAGCCCAGTGTGTCAGTAATGACTGAAGCCATGTGCTTAATCAGAACAGCCAGTGCTGTGGTCATGGCTGTGCCATTACACATAGTCTTACTCATGCACAGGGATTCAGCTAGAACTCATCAATTAAATATAGTCTGGGTTTTTTTTTTTTTTTTTTTTTGGCTGTTTGTCTCAAAAATGGGCGTCAGTGGGACTAAGACTGAAGCTATAGCAGGCTAAGGGAGAAGACAGTAGAGCTGGAATACATTTTTAGAAAGAATGTACAGACGTTACAACATAAATAAACTATAAACAATTTCCTATAGGAGTATTATAGCAACATATGGGAGATTCAAATACAATTAAGTTAAACTAGTTATTGTAACATCTGTTATGAGCAGCCTACAATCGACACCCCAGGCACATTATGCTGTTTTCCGTACATCTATTCTTCTGCCAAAATACAATGTAGCGAATAACAGCCTTGTCTCCTTCAAAGTCTCAACACAGTCTGTACATGCAGTCCAACAATCTCAGGGTTTGTTCCTCACTGTCCCGTCGGCTAACGCTGGTCATGCGCTGCAACAAAAGGAGACAATGAGACAAGAGTTTGTGTTTTGCAATCTCATTCCGTTTCTATTTGCCGTGTCTTTTCTTGTCTTGTCCTTTCTTTCGTTTTGCGCTTTTGAAGGCGAACCCCGGTGCTGGGGGAGCCCGACGGGACAGGACGGGGAGTAAAACGTGCGGCTTTGTTAGTGCGCTCATCAAACAATCATACGAGAAAAACACACCAGCCCAGACACACACACACACACCTACCTCAAACTCGACCCAGACGCGACTTCTCCAACTCGAGCTGTTTAATATTTAAAATGACAAAGTGGTTTCGGCCGCATCAGTGCGTCTCCAAATCACTTCTTGGGGTTAAGGTGTGTCTGCGACTCCGCTTGCTGCTGGTTTTCTGCCCCTTTGGAAACTGTTCAATAGCCGTGGCACACACACACACATATACACACACTCAAGACCCATAGAAAATGTAAATTAAAGCTGGTTGGGCGGGACGCTGGTGATGTCACGCAGGGGGCTCCGCCTCCTCCTCCTCTTTCTTCATGTGCTCCGCTGACTAGATGGGGGAGACCCCTCGACGCTCGGGGCGGGGCGTGGATGGAAGCACGAGCACGCACGCACGCACACACACACACACACACACACACATGCATTTTTATAAGATTCCAAGGACCTATTAAAAAAAAAATCTATAATAGCTATATAACTTATGCCTAAGTTATGAGTTTACAGTGCTTCTTTCTTCACTCCTTTCTTTCTTTCTTTCTTTCTTTCTTTCTTTCTTTCTTTCTTTCTTTCTTTCTTTTACTGTGATGAATTATCATAAAAATTCTAGGTTATAATTTTTGGACTTATTGTAGCTGCATGATATCTTTTGCGTTGATTTTTGTATAGTGTTGCTGTAGAGAAAAAGCACTGCTCATCTCATAAAAGGCTTGTTAGAGGTGCTGGAGCTGGAGAGTAACAGAAGAGGCTTCCCCACACTCTAAAACAAAATTACTTTATTGCTTCAAGCTTTCAGGCAGATGCCTTGAAAAAAAGGCTCTTACCAAAAGCTGGCAGTAATAAAGATTTTTTGCATAGTTTTTGAGGACTGTAATGGTGTAAAATGGCTCTCTAAAATTGATCAGCGGGTTACTACGGTTCTTTTGCCTGATGGGGAAGTTTTCAACATTCCCTCAGACAGATCACACATCATTTACAACTTTGACTAAAACAAATCAGTCATCTGCTGGCTTTGTTGTAGCCGTGGGAGCAGACTGAATACCCTGAGCATTCTTTGTGATGAAGAGTAATCTGCTTACTGATGAAGGGTCAGTCGATCTGCTTATCCACCATCCTTCTGTTAAATCTGCTCTCCAGAACCGCTAGTTTGATGGGGATGTGTCTGTTCACACTAGCCTGCCTGTTTCTGGGGAGACTCTGAGCGCCGGGGGTTACTGTAAACCGACAGTGCAGGCTTACTGGAAATGACAAACAGGGACCCAAAGGCCCAGGGGTTTGAAGTCCAAACATGTGGGATGAGGGGGAGTCGCCCGAGTAAAACATTCCAGAGCACCTTCTCATAATTTAGGAGAGGGGTGACTCAGAGTGTTGAACTGAACAATGGGATACGTCATCGGTGGGGTCACTGCTGACAGACAGGACACTCCCTCCAGAGACCACCACAGTCAGCTTCCCACCATGCAGGAAACATATGTGTGTGTGTGTGTGTGTTGTGTGTGAGCAAGAGAGAGAGAGAGAGAGAGAGAAAGAGAGAGAGAGAGAGAGAGAGAGCAATGAAATTCACCAAAACTCCAATTCTTTTCCCACTACATCACTCAAAATAATAAAACCGATATTACCTCATTTTACGGTCTGCTAATAGACATCATTTGTCTGACTAAAGCAAACACTTTAAATGCTATCCAAACTTAGGCCTTTTTAGGGTTAAAATATTTATCGCCACCAGAAGAAAGTACTTCCTGATTGCCATGGAAACAGGTTTGTGTATGTGGAGCAACTTCTCTTGTGATCGACCAAGATATTACACATCTGTCAGTGGTTTCCGCTTTAGGGTTATCAGTTGGGGTTTCAGGGAAGTTTGTTTCTTTCGCTTCCTACCCACAACGGAAATACGGAGATTCAGAAAGGTAGTTACATCGCTGTGAGCCACACCTACTGAGCTGTTAAAAACCCCCTTACTGGTCTAGGAAATGTCAAGGTACAAATTTCCCCACCGAAACCACTGTGCTCCCAACCCATTTACTCTGTATTTTATTTACACCTTTTTAATGTGAAGGGACATGATATGACTTGGCCTTGGACAAAATCATACATCATGATATCTTTGAACAAATACATCGATGTCCATATATAGTGGCAACACTGTAGAAATTACTCGTGGTGCCTTCATGAGATATTTACTCACAAGAGATTATTTTTGATCAACAATAATGTGCTGACGATGATGATGACGATGATGATGATGAAAGTAGACACAAATGACAGAACAGCTAATAGACTAATAAGCTCAGAAACAAAATATCACAATTAGGGATAGGCGATATGGGAAAAAAAAATCATGATATTTCTGACTAAATACCTCGGTATCGATACTGTGATGATATTGTATGGATGACCAGTGGTGCTTTCATACAATATTTACACACTGAAATTTTTGATAAACAATCATAAATAATTTAGATATGAACAAACAGGTATAATAGAACAACTACAACAGTCTATTAAGTTCAGAAAACAGCATCCATTTGCTGTCATGCAGCCTTCAAAACCACTTATGCCATATCCAAAATCTCAGACTAGTCTTACATCACAATATTGATATAATATTGATATATTGCCCAGTACTAATCGCAATATTCGGATATCAAAAATCCCAGATGATATTTAGTGTAAAATCATATCCATCCATCCATCCATCCATCTTCTTCCGCTCATCCGGGGCCGGGTCGCGGGGGCAGCAGTCTAAGCAGGGACGCCCAAACTTCCCTCTCCCTGGACACTTCCTCCAACTCCTCCGGGGGAACCCCAAGGCGTTCCCAGGCCAGCCGAGCGACATAGTCACTCCAGCGTGTCCTGGGTCTTCCTCGGGGCCTCCTCCCGGTGGGACATGCCCGGAACACCTCCCTAGGGAGGCGTCCAGGAGGCATCCGATACAGATGCCCGAGCCACCTCAGCTGACTCCTCTCGATGTGGAGGAGCAGCGGCTCTACTCTGAGCTCCTCCCGGGTGACAGAGCTCCTCACCCTATCTCTAAGGGAGCGCCCTGCCACCCTGCGGAGGAAACTCATTTCAGCCGCTTGTATCCGG
>OMLF01057656.1:9885-21577 GCA_900302615.1 Holocentrus rufus | reverse complement strand
CGAGACCAAACTAGTTTGCTGTTATCAATAGTTCCAATGAGGATGCTAGCTTATTGCAGTCAGATGTACGTTTAGTTATTTTCAGGCGGATAAACACATTTTCACATTTTCATAACCTGAAGGGCTTGAAGAAACCAGAGGAAATTAGCGACTAGTGAGAAGGGATGTGTAAAGCCAGACTTCCAATGTAAACAAAACCATTCACAAATAAAATGTATTACTTTTTGTGCTCAAATCTTCAATATCTTAGGTACATTACCCGGCAATTCTAAAGTTCGGACTTGACATTTTCAGGGCAAAAATCATGAATGGGAGTGAATGGCATCTGTGGGCAGAGAACACCAGGGACATTTTAGCCAACTGTGTGATAGCAGCAAGTAAACAAGTAAACAATTTCATTAGGGAGAGCAGCCAATCTGTAAAATGAGGCTAATTTACATGAATGCCACAAGAATTCTGTGATATATTTGATTTAAGTGGCAAAATCCGTCAGAGGAGTGATGCAATTTGACTTGCTACATTTCATGCAGGGTCAGTCAAAATCAAAGTTGGCTTGTAAGCGCTCACGATAAATGGCTTAGCTATTAAACCCTGACCTGTAACAAAACCTCATCTTTCCGATTCTCTCTCTCTCGCCAGTCCCACCCTTTTCTTTCTCCTTTCCCAGCAGCCTCGCTCCCTTTCTTCCCTCCATCTCACACGTATTCAATGACTTAACTTTTGACCTCTGACGGCCTTCATCACATGGATCAATAAGGGCAACGGCCAAATGGCACATTCCACATCAGAGACACAGAAAAACCTCCTCTTCACTGCTCACTCCGACACCTTAACAACTCCTGCACTTATCGCACTGAAAAAAACTCCATCATAACAAGTCATGTTCAGTGTTCAAATCTTGTTTTTCTTCAAACAAGGTCAAAGAAAATCTATCAGTGGGTTGAATTAACTGGTGGATTTGTTACCTGGTTTGAGGAAAAACAAGATTTGAACACTGAATACACTGAACACTGATGAACCAACCGATTTCTATTTCTAATAAACTTGCAATTGTAGACCATGGGCAAAAATTGTAATTGAATCTTTTTTCCCATAAGACAAATGTGTGAAATAAGTAGAAAATAAATTTGCATGACTCTGATTTTTCATGTTTCCTATGAGCCACAGTGTCAGATTTAGATGAAACTGAAGAAACTCACTGATACAAGATCATATTATATCCTGGCATCAGCTTGATATTTAATACTGAACACAGAAAGATGGACGCTGGGGCTTAAATCTCACTGCAGAAGTGATATCATCAACATAAATATCTGCTCATATGCCTCAAACCAACTCACATATTAAACTTTGCCGATGATTGAAGGCATTTTGAATAAGGCAAAACCTGTAACAAGTCTGATGACTACTACTACATTTTTTTTTTAAACCGAAGCTGCCAATAGCTGATATTTAGTGCAGATATTCAATATCGATGAATTTGAAAATTACTATGCTAAAACAATAAATAAAAAAATAAAAGTATTGCTAGAGTAAATCTTTGTCTGAATACACAAAATTAACAAAGAGAATATTGCAAATACAAAAGACGATGAGTGTCAATAATCCTTTAAAGGGATGGTAAACCCGGTAAAAATAGAGATTTTCTAATTTAATATTATTCTTGAGTTCTGTCTTCATCATCCACCAAGATCAGAGCGTTCCTAAAAGTCAATAACTGTAATAAAATGGAGTCTTAGGGGTGGCATTTTCTACAGTAATCCATTCCAGCAGGGCTGGGTGGCTTTAGTTCCCCTTGCAGAGTAACAATATTGTCTGGACTCTGGTAAGACCAACCAACTGTCCAATATCCCACTCGTTGGATCTGAAACAGCTGCGAGTCTTCATCACACTGCAACAATATGTTAGCTAATGTTTTCCTCGCTAACACTGCTGTAGAGCTCACTTGCTAAAAACTTCAGAGGCTTGTAGTAGTGAGTTGATGTGAGAAAGTCCACGTCTGATGTCATCAACAGCTAAAGCTCCATATTAGACTGAAGCACTTTGCTAGCCCTCGCCTCTTCTGATATAATGTTAGATTGGTGAAATAATCCTTGGCATGTCGTGCTAACACTCACTCACGACTGTTTGTTGAGGCGAGTGGAGGATAACAGGTGCAGGTGAAGTGTCAATCAAACGGGGGCGGGAGGAATAAAAACTGAGCTGTGCTCTGATTGGATCGCTCCACTCTTACATGTAAAAGTAGTTTTTAATCCCCAGAAAAGCTGCTGGCTTGAGGAGAAATCAGCTGATAGACTTCAAATTCTCATACATTCATGTTTCCTACATCAAATGATGCCCAAAAAAATTTCACTGAAAAAATACAAATATTAGCTTACTGTCCCTTTAAAAAAGAGCTACAGAAAAATCTGTTTCATATCAGAGAGGGAAAACAGACACGCCAACATCTGATATTTAAAAAAAGAGGCAGCTATCAGCTAAACAATAAATCTGTCTGACCTAAACTATAACAGATGTAATTACTCACACATCATAATCTCATACAGCAGCGTGCTGTGCCACTACCTGACCACAGAACTGTGAACACCCATCTGTGGAAAACCAACAGTGTGATTTTTCACACCAGGCTCCTAAGTCTGTGTAGATTTACCAGCTCCCGCTGCAAAATGTCATGTTGTGTTTCCGCTCCACCAGACTGCAGCTATACTATGCTGTGTGTCAGTCTGCGTGTGTGTGTGTGTGTGTGTGTGTGTGTGTGTATGAGAGAGAGAGAGAGAGAGAGATGCAGAGGTGTGTCTGGCGCCATCCTATCAACACACACAGGGAAACACACACATAGGCACTCCTGTATACTTTACACTGATACAGGTAAAGAGACACAAACACAAACAGACACACACAGACACACACAGACAGACACACACACACATACCCACTGGAGACAGTGAGTGGATTGATGGATTGAGTCGACTAGACCAAAAGGCTGAGTCATCACTGCCCCACTGCCCTGGCGACTGCAAAACTCCTTGTGTGTGTGTGTGTATGTGTGTGTGTGTGTTGTTTACAGCTTTTGGCAGCAGAGCTATCCCATCTATCCATTAGCTTAATGATACAGTCCAGTGTTTCTGACATGTGGGTGCATTTTCCTCTGAATTCTTACTGCATTGTCTTAAAACAAAATTTCAACTTTGCTGGTACCATCAGTGGGTTTGTCATTTGTTAAAACCCACAGAACTTTATTTTAAAATCTAATCTCACGGTTTCCAAAGATACCAAAAATGTCCTGAATTGCTGAATGCTGAATTACAGGCAAAATGATCCACAAGACATGTAGATGTTTTCTATTTGATGTAATGCTGCAGCCATAAAACAATGGCATCTTGGCTTTGAATATTTCACTCAATATAAATATGATGGAGCTTCAATGAAGCTGCAACCAGCAGATACACAATATGGATGTGAAATTGTCATATAATATGAAAAAAAAAAGATTTTTCTAACCTTTAAGGGGAAATTTAAGGGAAAATAAGAGATAAAGGAGTTTGCAATAACAAAGAGAATGTTCTAAAAATACATGTGTTGTTACCATGTGTTGGGTTGAAAAATTATACAATTGCATAACAGAAGAAAAGGACCCACAGGTCAGATTTTTTTCTTCAACTCTGGCTCAAACTAAACAGATGAGCTGATAATGATTCACTGCTCAAGCCACTGTAACTCCATTAAAGTGCCATTATCCAGAGCAGTGTGTGAGAGGTAGCACGTTAACGTGTGCATCCTGGATACCAGCTCATACCCCAATTCAGGCCATATTTAGGATATAGAGCAGTTTAATTTGCATATCCCGTTTGGGAATACCCATGTGTGTGTGAGTTAGCATGGAAGTGAAGTCATCACAATGGTGTTTACGTGACTTAGATCCTCTGCGAATATCAAGATGTTGGCTATCTTCTTCTTTTTTTTTTTTTTACATTTGGATGCAAGCTCATTCAAGCTATTGTTCATGGCACCATATCGTGTTTACATGTTAAAACCAATGGAATGTGAGAATCCCATAGAACACGTGACCAGTCAACATGAACCCAGGCTCCTTTAATTTCACAGAAATCCATTAGAAATTAGGATTTAAACCAAATAATCCAGATTAAATAATTGAATAAGCCCTATATGTAACATTTTTAACAATCTATGAAATATAAAAATCTGCCTCATTGTTGTTTTTCATGTTAAGTGTCGGAGCTGCATGAGATAAGTGTTATCTTTTCTCTGGCAACAGCTCTGTCTGCAGGTTATTTATAAGTGGTGAGACTTTGTGACTAAATATACACACACACACACTGACACACACACCGGTGAAAACAGGACCAAGCACTAACATCAATACACTGTCAGACATTGACGATGCCACACACACACACACACAAACAAGACGCACACATGTGCACTTTTATGACTGCAAAGCCCTAAAACCTCTTTTTGGCATGCTAGCTGCTATTTTCAATCAAAGACATCCTACACCAATACAAGGGAATTATGGGTAGTAAAACACACACACACATGCACCCACATACTCATGTGTTTCCCATAAGAGGAAAGGTCTTTGTGGGGTTTAGAGTGGAGCATTTCAGCCCCTGTCTGCCTGCAAATCTCTCAGCTGAAATCAATAGTGCTGATATTGTTGTAGGTGGGGCGGAAGCTGAGCTGGACCTCCACCACTAAAGGGGAAAGACGCTCGTCTGCCTGCGCAGGAAGGAGGAGAGGGCAGGAATAGCCTCAATTTTTCACAGATTACTGAATTATACAGGTATCGCGGATTGAAAGCTGCTCCGGGCCAGATTTGGATCTAAAAATACACCCGTTAAATTGGTGAAACATTGAAATTTGGAGCTCGGAAGTCAAGAAACTGGACAGTGTTAAAGGTTGGAATTCGGCTAAGGGCAGCGTTTGAGGTATTAAGAGTTAAACTGACCTCTCCGGCTCATTTGGTCAGCCTGAATATGGCACAAAAACAAACTTCTGAGTGGGGACCACTAAGTGATTATACACACACACACACACATACATTGTCCTGAAATAGCCGTAGCGTGATTGGAGAACAATGAGGCGGTCCCGTCAGAGGCGACAGCTTCCTGTCCCCAACACACCCATCACATTCCTCTGTGCCAGTGTGTGTGTGTGTGTGTGTGCCTGTGCATTCTTGTACTTTTAACCTTGTGAAGACCAAACTGACCTATTCAATGCGACAGGGATGAGGGCGCTCCACCAACTAAGGACATTTTGTACAGTGAGGCTCATGGACAAACAGCTGGTTGGGGGGATAACATAAAGGTTATAGTCGAGTTTTGCTCATAGGTGGTTGGGGTTAATCAAAGGGGTTTGATAAAAATCACAAATATAGCGATAAATATGTGTGCTTTATGTTGGGGAAATATATACAAAGTCATAGCCTAAATAGTTATGTCAGTTTGTTTCCTTCCAGTGAATCTGCAGTTTTGCAGAAATATGAGTTGGCTGCAACCTAGCGCCTCCACATTACAGTCAGAGCTAACTGTTTGAAATATGTGAACATCAATACCCATACAAGAGAGGATATGCTAATAAAAGAAAGACTTATTTGGGTATTAAATAGATTTTAAGTCTCCAAACATTTTGTACAAATGCACAAAGAAAAGGCTTGGGGAACTGAATGTGGATGCCCATGTGGATACTGTTGCCAAGCCTCTGCAAAACTTATTTGGGGCATTTAAATCTGTTGAGTACCTGAATAAATCCCTCTTTTATTTGCATGTATTTGAGAGGCTAAGTCACCTGTTTTGTATGTTTTTTGCCACTGAGCTCTGTCATACTTTATATGCCA
Source organism: Holocentrus rufus (assembly GCA_900302615.1). Taxonomy (NCBI): domain Eukaryota; kingdom Metazoa; phylum Chordata; class Actinopteri; order Holocentriformes; family Holocentridae; genus Holocentrus; species Holocentrus rufus. The sequence continues at coordinate 15,720 of OMLF01057656.1, read as the reverse complement.
AAGGAAACCAAAAGGAGACAAAGAGGCAAAAGATCAAATGTTGGTGAGTCCAGATTTCTCTGGATGGCTGCTCGTCATGATTTCTCACTTTCTGCAGGCGGGACACCAGATTTCCATTTGTGGCGACAGGGTGAACCTGCATCATCTCATTTAGGTGGAACGAAACACCTTTTCTCCATTGCAGCCTTATTTTTGGGACTGAGACTTTGGTAAAAATCTTGCGTAATGCAGCTTTAACATCATCCAATTACTGGTCAGTCCTGTCTGGTGGACCTATCATTTCTACCAGACAATTTATTGTGTAAGCCAGCTGTTTAAGGTGCCATTATCTGCACTTTATTTTATATTTTTATCTCAGCTTTTACCCTTCAAGTCTTGTCTAATGGAGATTTTAATTCCCTGACAGTAAAATAGCACATGGGTCAATAATTAGTGTGCATAATATGGCTATTAGTTTTGTCTAAGAGATGGTTGCAAAGACATAGATTCAAGGGTGCAACTTAAGTAGGAGCAGGAATGAATCATCAATAGGGATGCACAGATAGTGGTATCGGATGCCGGGTCAATCGACCTGCTGGTCTAAAATAGGTTATTGAGGATTTTCCTGAGTGCAATTCCAAGAGGCAGCAGGGTGGCGAACAGTTATTTCCCCTTCATGTATTATTGGAGAATCATAAAAAACCCAAACTGATTGACTTCTTTTTCAATTGGTGAAGGAAAAATGAGATGCACGCCATTGAATTTCTACCCAGCAACCCCCCAAACTAGTTTTTTTTAATGCAGTTCAGAAGAAGCAATGGATCAAATTGGCGCATTTGGTCAGTGAATCCTAAGACTTTACTGATGAATCTGTATCAGCAGTGAAAACATGGCACTGCTGCAGCCTAAGGAGCTTGAGCAGATATATAAAGACAAGCATAAAAATGACCTGCCCATTAAATTTAAACTCATTACACCCTACTTAATAGCCGGGCCAATACTGCAGCTTGTTACACCGATTACAATCAGGGCCAGATCCTTGTTGAGACTATTAAAGGAGGAAATAGGAGGAGATGAGCAGCAGGCTCCTGTCCTGTCTCACTCTGGGAATGATCTGATTGTTTGTGAACACAACTGCATGATCTGATTTCCTCACATTCTCCAACAGTGTGTGTGTGGATTCAAACGACTGGTGCAGAGCATAGATGGCCATAAAGCCTCGTCTCATTTTGACAGGACATATGGGCCTGGATCACTTGATGCTGCAAGACAATGAATTTATTTATTTTGTCTTTTTTTTTTCCCTGCCTTGTTGTGGCTTATTATCAGGCCTTTATTTTGCCAGTGTTGGTGCCAATCGTGAGGCACGTCAAAGCATCACGTTATATCATCTCACAAAAACAACCAAGCAGTCGGTGGCAGCTTTTACTTTTAGACACAAATATAAAGCAGGAGACTTAATCGCTATGATAAACTGATGCGATTCTGAATGAAAAGAATATCATCTGACAGCTTGGTGGCTACAAGCTGCCAGATGAAAGCAGCCCCTTAGAATAAAAAAACATTTTATGCATGCACACTTACCGTTCAGGTTTTATTACGGCGATCCAGACGTAGCTATTCTTGCTTTACAACCCCATCCCGGGGCATCAAAAAAACGCCGGAGCAAGCCGTTGATCATGGACGACGGATGACCGCACGGCCCGGGCCCCACCGACGCTTCATCCGCTTCCCAGCCCGGGATCCGGCGCTCCAGCCTGGGCGCAGCGCCGCTCCCTCGCGCTGTTTTCTCCAGCGTCGCGTCCGGAGGAAAACCCTGGTCGCTGCTCCGTGTTTATTCCCGTTTCGAAACCATCTTCAGCTGGGGAGGCTGGGGAGGGGTTCGAGGTCTCTTTTCGTCTTGCACCGCCAGGAACGTTATTTTATCTGTGATGGTGTTGCCAGGCTGGGTGGAAAGACGCGTTCATATCTTATTTATTTGGCTGGACGACTTCACATCCGCCTCCCCGTTTCCGCTGCTACAAACATTTTATCCCCGTTTTTCCGAAGCCGAGGCATGCTGGACTGGCGTGATACTTTCGCCGTTTCCTGACCAAAAAAATATCCTAGAGTCAGTAAAAAACCAGTTGCGCTACGGCAGTTCGTGTCACTGAGGGTTGTGAACTTTTTCAAAGCGCAGGCCTTGTGTGATCGTTTGTACCGACCTCGGCATCAAAATAATGATTAAAGCTCTGCTCCCCTCCCCTTTTCTGCAGCCGAGATCATTGGTTCCCATAATCGGGTCTTGGGACCTCTAGGGGCCACTGAAGGGGCTCCCAGTTAAATGAGAAACAGTTTGATTTATTCAGTACGAATGATCCCAATTAGAGAACACGTGAGGTTGGTAATCACTTGTTTTCACCTTTTAGATGCGCCAGTCAAAGCTAAATCAAATAACAAATAGTGCCATATGGGGATTCCTGGGACAGAAGTCTTGGTCATGTCAAATTTGTAGGTCTGTGGCATGAAAATGTAATGATCCCCTGTCCCAGATCAAAGTGCAGTGACCCGGGGAGGAAAGATGTTGGCAGCAGACGGTTGAGATCGGAGAGAGGGAGGGATTTGGGGAATAATCCCGCTGCCTTAATCCCTGCGGCAACAAAAGAAAACCAGATAGTCCACCCTTCCATCCGTTTGGCTTCTGGTCACATCACCATAATAAAACGACAATATTTTAGCTGTAATTTCCAGATTATTTATTATCAGCTGAAAAAAAAAAAACATACGACTTTTATTGACTTTTAAGCGTTTTTACAGTGTGGGTTATTATGATAGCACTATCAACTACCATAGCTACTACCATAATAAGGATGGCTTATAAATAAAAAGACTTATAATAAGACTTTAAAATGTTAAGTTTGGAAAATAAACTGGATTTACAACTAATAGAGAGAAAATAACAAGAATTCACTTTTATTTACCAAAGGATTTTATTATAAAATATGTATTATTTTACAGCTGGAATTGAAATATAACGGTTTCAAAAATATTCTGAAACACTTTGCCTATAACAACAGTTTTATTGGTGTGTGTTTATTCAGATGATGACCCAGTGTCTCCTTAACATTCATTTAGTGGCTTCTTCCACAGCTACCAACATATAAATATAGTCAAAATGTAAACAATAATTCCTCACTTAACCTCATTCCTCATCTCAAATAAAGGACAATTACAAATAAAATCTGAGTACAAATGTCCAATATATCATGATATCCATTTCAAAATAAGAGCCTTTTTCCTCAAACTGCAACACTTAGAAGAACTGAACCTAGATCTCCAAACCAGAAATATGGAAAACACTGGCAATGATGATGGTTTTGGTCTGTGTGTGTGTGTGTGTGTGTGTGTGTTCAGATAACGCAGTGTGTGTTGATGAGCTGGCGAGCCATCTCCATGTTCCCGCTGGCCTGATAGATGAGGGAGAGGTTGAAGGCGATCTCTCTCCTCAGATCCACCTGACTGTCAGCTATACCCTGGGGAGAGAGAGAGAGAGAGAGAGAGAGAGAGAGAGAGAGAGAGAGAAACCAAAGATGAAGGTGTGTGGAAAGATGGAAAGATGGAAAAGATGGAAAGACAAAGTGCAAGTTCCCGCTCCTCAAATTGAGCTAATCAGCAAAGTGGTCAATCAGTCATTCTATTGATCCCGCTATCATACAGCAGGTCTGCAGCTGTGTCACAAATCTCCAAGTGCGCAAATAAATATATCACAAACAGGCTGGGAAAAAATTGTGCATGCAGGTTTGTTCATTTCATTAACTTTGATAGAAACCTGGAGGAGCAATGACGGCTTTGACGACCTTTTGATCTCAGGAAGTGACATATGCAGTTCCCCAGCAACCACAGCCTCGGTCAAAATGAGCCTCACCTGTGCAAAAGGTGCAACCGCACTGCTTGCATTGATTTCAAACACACCTTGCAACTCACCGGTTTTCCTGGTAAAATGGGAGTTCCGGCAAATTACAGACAGCTGGCACAATCAATCCAGACCCTGATGAACCTGCTGCACATGTGAGACTCACTGTGGCTGGTGTGATCTGCATATGTCACTTTCAGAGTTTTGAAAATGACTGAGATTAAGAGGTGAAGGGGAGGCAAAATGTCACATAAGGAAAAGAGTCGACGCAAAACAATAACTAACAAAGGAGAACTAAAAAGTAGAATATCAAACATTATAAAACCAGACAGGAGAAGCAGTTAAAATGCAGATCCGGGGTGGCTATTGGAACAGGTTTCTGAAGTGATGGAAAGGTAGGGGTGTGTGGGTTATTATTTGATGCTGCAGTAAATTAAATGGGAACGCTGCAGCAACACTGAACGCTCCAGAAAGGAACATGTTTCTAATTTTAAGATGCGGTGACACAGCAAAGTCTACTGCGTGGTTGGCTTAAATGTGCGGTGAGGGTGGGGGAGCTGGTGTGGGGAGTCTGTGTGTGTGTGTGTGTGTGTGTGTGTGTGTGTACCTCCAGTTTGGGTGGCGGCAGCGTCAGTGCTTTCTGGTAATAATGTATGGCCAGATGGGACAGGCCCATCTGTTGCAGCGCCCTGCCCAGGTTGTACATGCTCTCCTGACACTCTCCACGCAGCTCCACGTACTGCCACAGGAACGAGAAACCCTGCACACACACACACATAAAAAAACACAGTAAATAATAACAAAAGCCAGCAGAAGGCTCTAGTCTTTAAATTGAGACACACACACACAGACACACACGCTCCTACCTGCAGCACCAGCGGGTGCCGTTTGGCGACGAACTTCTGCGACGCCATGTGGAAGAAGGTGAGGCCCACACACAGGCTGTACAGAGGGTTGTCGGGGTGGGTCTTGAAGGCCTGCACGTACTGACCTGATGACGGAGCCGAAACGTTATATAAAATGTATAAAAGGCTCTCACACGCGCCTGTAAGAGCCTTAGCGCCTGCTCGGCAGAAACCCCACAGATTAGCACGGACGGAAACTGCACAAACTTTCAGATTCAAACCGCCAAGCTTTGAAATGTCAGCTTTAAAAAAAAACAAAAAACTGTAGGGATAGCAGAACAGCGGTGACAGCTCCTTCATTTTCCGAGCTCTGTGCCTGCATCTCCTGTCTCTGAGTCACAAAGAAATCATGCCTCCTCCTCTCCTGACACGAGGAAAGGTAATTAGACATCTTTCTGACGTCGCGATGCTCTTTTCAAGCAACGATTACAGCCCATTAAGACGAATAAATAAGTGTCTCAAACTCTTATAGAGCTCAAATGAAGTCTTTGCAGCAGATGCCATTAGATTAGATATCTATCAAAAGCTTTTTATCTGAACTTTTAAGGCGAACTGGCACTACAACTTCATATCTGCTTCTCACTCATAAGCAAATTACATTACAGTTTAGATCTTTTATCTCCTTATTGAAACCTGAGATCCACTGGAAAGTCTTTTCTAAATGTTTCCACATCCAAATTCATCTCAGAAGAAGATCGAGCGTTTGCTATTAGGAGAACTAAACTATGGAAAGATCTTCCCCAAGAGGTCTGTTTTGATTTTATAAAACATTTTTTTAAAAGGACACACTTTTGTAAACTGACTTTTCTGTGAACTTCCATTTATTTATGTCTCTTTTAAGGATTTTCTTTTGAGCTTCTGTCATTTGCTCTTTGTTTCTTTCATTATGTCTGAACTGTTATAATTTTGCTACTGTTATTGATCACTGTGAAGCACTTCTGTTGTGAAAAGTGTGATATAAATAAGTTTTTATTATATGCTGTTAGTCTATTTAAATCATTTCACTGCCTTAAAGGTGACAGGATGCATGCTGGTTGACTGACTGACATGTTGCTGTGT
>OMLF01057655.1:0-10998 GCA_900302615.1 Holocentrus rufus | reverse complement strand
GTCTGGCATATTAAATATCCCAAATATAGCATGGGGTCTTTTTTAACTACCGCAGCCATTCCCATTTTATGTAATCTGCAAAAGTGTATTCATAAAAATTTGAATTGATGAGGCCAGTATGATCCATGAATTTTTTTCTTCATGAAATGACGAGCTGATGCTTCAGTTGGGCTTGTTATCTGACTGCTGACCATACTTTGCCGTTCACTGTCATTGAAATTTCATAAATGCAGGGGAATATTTCCCTTAACCTTCCCAATCTATGCAAGTGTTTCATTTTTACGCTCATGTATCCACAAACCCACCCAAGGCTCAATGCTAGCATATAAGCACCACACAAAATCCAATTAAAAGTGACCTTCGTTCTTAAGTCAGCTTTTGTCTGCTTCTCTCTCTATAATTTGATTTTCAGTTTTTGAAGTTTTTGTGTGTGTTCCGCCAGAAATAATTGGGACTGTGTCTCCAGTAGGGATTGATGTGAGAAATCAGTAACAAGGACAAAGCATAGGCCGATATACTGCAAAGGTAAACTGTCTGTTTCGTATTTAAATGAGTTGCTCCACAGTTATGAAGCCCTTTCTGTTATTGTTGCTGATTCACTCAAACAGCCCCGCCATTCAGTAAGTGTAGTTTTGTGCTAATGCTGTTTGCTCAGTGTAATTCATGCAGACTTTCTCCGTCTGCCCTCCGGTCGCTCTCTGTTTTTAGCGTGTCCAACATGGGAATCTGTTTTCATGGTGGCAAGAAAGTTGTTGAACGACTCAAGTGAACATCACAGGATTTTGGTTTTACTGCATTGATGGGTTTCTTGTAAAAATTTTGGTTGAAATAAAATGTTTCATAATGTCTGATGGCTTTCTGTTTATTTCTCTTTTAAGACCTTAATTTTGTTGCTCATAACTCGATGTATAGTCAGCTCTCCATGTAATGTGATGGTGAACATCAACTTCAGTTTTTTTAACAGAAGAAATTTAAATAATGTGACGTTGTGTCAGAGGAGCTGCTTGTATCTTTCTGTTCCACACAGGAGGAACAGAGTTATAAAATGAACATGTCCATTTTTCTCACCCATTTCAGTTGAAGGTAATGAAATTTGGACTTACAGGATACATTTTTTTCATGGCCCTGTTTCTCAGCACTGAGAGGAAACTGGAACAGGAGCAACAGAGTACATCGTCCCAAACATTTACTGACCATCCAGAAGACCAGATGGTGCACGCGAAAAGTAAAAAAAATAAAAATAAAAAAAATAAAATGACTGTTTAGAATTTCAACACATTTGGTGACTGTGCTCAGAGGCAGCATGTTGTGTTGCTTCAACTGTTACATAAAGGAGCACACCAGTGTGTCAGTTCAGTACACAACATGTTGCTTATGAGTAATCGAAAATTACTGGGCATCGCTACCAAATGTGTCACTTCCACCGAGTGTGTTATGAGCTGCAGGTTGTAGCATTAAAAAAGAAAATGATGGGAACGCAGACAGATGTCACATCAGCAGTCACTTATTTGAAGGTTATTTTTGCACTATTTATGACAAAGGTGAAAAATATAAAAATGAAACATTCCTCCCAAGTTCCCATTCATAACATAATTCAAATATGAACACCTGGTTTGGGAGCACAAACCTTTCAGGAGCCTATGTATTTTCATATATAGGCTTTCATACAGCTTTTTAAGCACTGTATGATGATCTATACTGAGTTTCTTAAGAAATACAGTAAGCCCATGTGTGAAAACAGGTGCAAAGATATTATTGTACATTTCCCCCTGCAAAATGAACAAATATTTACTTCATGCATCAACAAAAACCTGCCGAAAAAGGCAGAACCAGCACCACGTTTCTGAAACTGTCTGCTTTATGGCATTTTCAGAGGATCTCAAGTTGAGAATAACACCAGGATTATCTTTCAAATATGTTCATATTTCCATGACGTCTCTCAAAACTGGAGATGCTCTGATTAAACTGCTCCAAGGTAAAAAAGCTTCTCATTAATAATATGACATTAACCTCCGCTCTGACAGGTTTGCACCCTCAAGGACATCGTGCATGATGTTGGAGCATGTGTTTTCCATCACATGAAACTAAAGTCTGTTCAAACAACAGTCCTCTTCAACTCCATTTTGAGCTTGCATCAGTGTCTCATGGTTTTGTTTTTCTCTTATCACCATCATCTTCATCAGGTACTGACGACAAATTCAGCTGATAAAACTTGTTTGCTTTACACTTCCGCAACAGTGAGTATTAAATTATCTACAGTGAAAACACAAGTTGTTCCACCTCGCTAGCAACTTTGACTCAGTTTGCACACCATTAGTTTCAAGAAGTCCAATATCCTGAAGGAGAGTTGATCTAATATCTCCTGAGACTCTTAAGCCTCTCTAAGAACAGAATAGAACAGCAGACGTTAGTGGATATTTGTATGAATTACGTTTTAGTGGCCAGTTCCTTGAAGTGAAATAAAGAGCATCAATTTAATTAATTTTTGTTTTAGAGGCTGGAGGGACCAGTTGTTTCCCTGCAACTCATCAACACTGAAATTGAACCACTTTCGGACACATTCCAAATAATCGCTATAGATAAAAACTGAGAGTGACTGTAAATGTTCCTCTCTCGCAGCAACATTCCTTCACAACATTTTGCATGCTGTACTTCACAGTACAAATGCCATCCATTCATTTTCCAGGTTGCTGTGGTAGCAGGTCGAGGGGGCGTCCTTTTCTACATTCACTAGCTTCTCCTGGGTGATACCGAGGAGTTCCCAGGCCAGCGGGGATATGTCGTCCCCCGTTATGCGGTATCATGTAGCGTGTTTGAGCTGAGCCTGACCATGACCATGGCACATCCAGCCATCAGGCACTAACCTACGAGGCCCCTTCCAAGCCTGGCTCTAAAAGGGGGGCCCCATCACCCTAATCCGGGCAAGATACCTATTTCTTCACGCTGACACTCCATAAGGACCTCTGAATCGCTCTTAGTCTGGACACTCATCTGAGACCAGTACCTGCTTCAGTTCCCCCTGTGTCATTGCAGTATCTGCCTACGGCCAACAAATATCTATTTTGGCCTCACAAGATCAAATATGTCTGAGAAACTCATTTTAAACAGCGTATCCACATATTCAAGCGTATGTTTGCACAGTAATTAAACAAGTTCATTATCAAGTGGGATTCCTGGACCGCTCAACACAGGGGTCATTAAACATTGCAGTCCATCTACAGTTGCCTCCAGTGCCACATAAGTGCATTTGCTACTTTTATTTACGCTAATTTTGATCAAATTTATCTGTGTGTTTCTGACCTTTTCCTTAAAATGACATCGTCCATCATACAGTGAATGTTGTCAGCTGGTTTCTATAAAGATGCTTTGAAAATAAATTGAAGTTGCGATATCCCCCTGGGCAACCATCTTGGCTCCAGATGATAGGGAAGCGTAACTGATCTGATAAGGCATGTGCTTCACAAATATGACAAATCGGTTTCTTTATCTCTGTGAAAGCTGTTAAGTTCACATTTTGGACAGGTGTACATTCTCTTTTCATCGAATAAACAGTGGTTTTCAATCTTTAAAATAAGCTCCAGCATCTTGGCTCTCCTGCTGGTTGGAATGATCATACCATAAGATGTATCTGAAGAAAGACAACACAGGGCTGGGCTGGGTTAAAGAGGCCAAGTTGCACACCCAGTAGAGCTTGAATAGCTTTCTTTAAAGGCCACGGGTTCTTGTTGTCTCAGTGCAGAGAGTGAAACTGCACTGGGAGTGAGAACACACTGAAACAAACATTAACTGATCACTGGTTAAGAACAGATGGTATACTGTCTGACTGAGAGTCACTCCAACTGCCACGGAAAGTCAAGAATCAGCAGTTTAGTTATTACACCTTTTGGGGCTGTTGGTGGAAATATGTTCACGTTTCACACATTCAACCATATCTGTTAATTATTCACCTTTAAAACCAGGCAGCATCTATAAACATTGTCGTTATGATTCAACTAATGTCTTATCTAAAGGATGTGATGTTCACAATAAGAATTTGGCCTCCATGAGTCTCGGCCCCTTCGCCATGTCTGAGATGAGAAAGTATGGAGATTAGAAAGAAACTTTATCCTGCAGGTTCAGGGTGAAGAAATCCAGCCAGACATAGACGATGCTGCACAAACTCATTCTTAGCCGAGGTTCTATATGTTTACTAAAACTGTGAGATAAACTGCACTGCAATAACAGGCACTTCAGCCAACTATGTGACCTCTTCAGTTGTTTGAGGACAGTGGCAAGTGATCGAATGCTTCCTCGCCGGGCCTTTCCTTGGGCTCAGCCTTGCCTCAGGAATGTGCTGGCATGCTGGTCTAACAGTGGGGACTTATCCATGGTGTCAGCCCCGATCTGGCCTGTTGGTTTGCGGTCCACTGGACTGCACCAAACCCCTGTACGCTGGCACAGAAGAGAAGGGGTTGGTGGGACAGCAGCATCATTCATAGGATTCATAGGATCATGAGGATTGAAAGGCAGACAGTGACAGTGTTGATGCCAGATAAGACCTGCAACATGTGGTGCAAAATATGTCATTCCTGCAAAGCTTGCAAGTGGCATTCCCAAACCCATGACCTTCAGAGGCGGTAATGTTTATAACTCTGAACTTCTTACATGAACATCAACCAGCTTATATGGCTATTGGATTTTTCTCAAACTATACGTTGTAGTATAAGCCGTTATCAAGATACCAGGATTTCGTCTGATACATCCAAGCTGGACAAAAGTGCTGTCTCCCTCTTCACTTGCAACATGCTCACCTGTCCAGATACAACTGTCCAGAGCCCCATAAGGTATATAATGCATTATAAAGATTTAAGAATGATATGTTCAGCCAGTAAAGTTGTATCAGCTGGACCTCTGCAGAGCCTTACATTTCTGCTGTTGACATAACCATTGCCACAGTTTTTTCCCCTCAAGATGTTTTCTGACCCAGCTACAGGTCATACATGCACATGAACAATCTCCCTATGTTGTGAAACATTTTAGGACACTGCAGAGTCTGTTTTCAACCCAGAAATGGAGAAAAAGCAAAGAAATAATCCAGACTCTGTAATTTGACATCCAGACTATAGGTAAATGGGCCTTAGCATGAAACATTAACTTTAATAATACCTAGGTTTTACTGTAGATACTTTTATTTTGTCTGTGGTACTTTATAATGAGATTCAGATTCAGATTCAGATACTTTATTGATCCCCGAAGGGAAATTGCCTTTCAGTTACATCCCGTCCACGAAACATAAGAAAGACAGTGACACATAACAAGGGTAGGACAGGAGCAGGAGAACTGTGGGGCTGCCACACGAGGGGCGCCCCGTTTACTTAGATGAGAAAAAAAGAGAACAAGAGGGAGGAAGAGGGAAAAAAGCCACTCCCAAACTAGGCTCCTGAAGGGGGGGCACAGTGTGGGATTAGGAAAAAAACACCTCAGCACATAAGCAACATAAAAGACATTACAACAAAACTCGAGGACTTGCACATGTGTGAGGAGGGGACGGTGTTGGGGGGGGTCTTCGTGTGTCTTCGTGTGTGTGTATGTGTAAGCCCGTGTACTTCATCTCCATTCAGTCTCAACAATTGTCTCTGCCATCTGATAACTGATGACGAAGACACAACCGTTGCCGTGGAGATGACCTCGGAGAGTTCTGATCCAGAAACAAAGTTCACAGGAGTAGGAGGGAAGGTGGGGCGAAACGTCTTGCCTGCATAACATCCAGGAGAGTGGAGAGATAAGCGGCCTTGAGAAGGCCAAAATCGCATCCTGCTACAAGCTCACATATCGCTTGAGTCTGAGTGTTGGCAGCCCTGCACATTCCCTCAAACATGACGGGCAGCTTCTCGAGTGCCAATAGTGCTGTCATCATCTTCTGAACTTTGTGATAGATCAGGAAACTGCTAACTCCAAACAGCAGAATGCCTGTTATCATAAATCCAATTATGTAGACGTCTTCAACATCCTCAACGGAAAGGATCGACAGGCACACGATCCTCCACCTCTCCCAGGAGTCCATCGTGTATCCAGCTGCAAATGTTCCGTCAGGGCAGGCGGGCTCTCCTTTACCCAGTCTCTTTGTCGAGAAAATTTGGTCGATTCCGTGGAGAGACCAGCTGATCAGATCCATAATTTAGGTTGTGGAGAGAAATGCAGAGAGAGGCTCCGATAGATCAGACTGAGACAGCACAAGACAAAGAGCAGCAATCAGGGCAGATAAGGGCAGGGAGGGAGCAAGAGAAAAAGCATCCGCCTTCATTGAGAGCACACCATATACAGTATATGGTGTGGACATGTACATGCCTGGACATGCCTGTTATCTATTGGTCATATTAGCAGGGACAGGGAGCAGAACTGATTGGCACACAAGCAGGCTGGGACCCTGTGCAGCACCTATGTAGCACCCTAGCAAGGTCCCAGAGCACCCTAGCAACCGCCTGGCAACCAGCCAGGGAACCATGGCAACTGCTTAGAAACACCCTGGCAACCACCCAGAACACCCTAGCAACCGCCTAGCAACCGCCTAGCAACCATCCAGAACACCGTAGCAGCCACCTAGCAACTGCCTAGCAACCAGCCAGAGCACCATAGCAACCACATAGCAACACCCTAGTGACCACCCAGAACACCATAGCAACTGCCTAGTAACAGCCTAGTGAAAGCTCAACAACCATACAGAACACCACAGCAACCGCTGAGCAGCTGCGTAGCATTTTCTAACTCCTGATATCATCATCTTAGTGAAAGCAATAGCAGTATTTCTCTTATTTTCCCAACTTATACAACTGTTTGTCAATCTGAACTTCATCTCTGACTGGCTGCTTCAACTTCCCAGTGTCAGCAGTCCGTCTGCACTACCCCAAATTTTTCTCAGACTCTACTGCTTCTACTACGACTACTAAAGTATTACTGCTATATTTAGTACATCAAGTACTTTAAACCCTTACATTTAATACCACCAGTAACACTACTTCTTGTACAAGTGTGATCCACACTCTAGCTGAGCTATCCCTGAAAATTTTCCCCAAAAACCTCAAACAACATCTTGTAATTCCCACACTTTACAACTTTCATGGACAATTTTTAGATAAAAATGTAGAGAAACTTGTCTTCTGTCACCCATTGTTGCTCTCATTGTGATATGACTGACAGTTTATGAATCAATCACTTCTGTGTACAGATAGTGCTGACCACAACTCCCATAGCCTGCCATGTTAAATTGAGCTCTGAAGTTCTTGTCAAAAACAGAGATGGTGGTTAAATTGCGATTTCTGAAAAACCATACCAGATATCAAAATATGGATTGTACGAGATCAAGTCTGAAGTCTTCTGACCCATATGTTTCAAACATGTTTCTACGTTGAAGTATGATGCATTTATATGGCTCCAAAGACAGGTGATTTTGATCATGCTTGTGACTAGTTTTGCCTTATAAGCTGTTATCTGTGTGGACATGGACATGCCTGTTATCTATCATATTAGCGGGACATTCAGGTCATATTAGGGAGTGGAACTAATTGCTACACAAGCAGGCACAGACCCAGTGCAGCACCCATATAGCACCCTAGCAATGTCCCTGAGCACCCTAGCAACCGCCAAGAACACCTTAGCAACCACCAAAAACACCATAGCAACCGTCTAGAAACACCATAGCAACCACCCAGAACTCCATAGCAATTGGCTAGCAACTTTGAACTTCTATCACTCCACCAAATTCAGTCAGGCAACTAACATTTGGCGAGGCGTCTTCTTTTCAGCTTCCAAATGCCTTGGTTTGCACGAGCTGCTTGTGCACTTCACAAACCAATCAGGTAGCAGTATTTCCCTTGGTCATGCGAGGCCCTTTGCGCTTATATTCCCATGCTCTCGTGCTTGTAGGGTGAATGTTTTTTATCGAATTCAATGCTCCCTTCAGGCGCGCACATGTTCGCAGTTCACTGATAATATCTGGTATACCCCCATGTCCTGTTCAGTTAGTTATGGAGCTTCACTTTTTATTCAGCTTTTAAATACCTTTGGTACCTTAGGAAATATTATAGTTAAGTGCAGAGAGACAGATAACAAACACTGCTTTAGCTCCCACAGTTGTAATGGCACAGACATATAATACCCCTTAAAATGTTCAACTATGTCTGCTCTATTGATAAAAATATCTAAATGATACTAATTACGGTATTTATTGTATTATTCAAACTGACACAATTTTCAGTTTATCTGGGGTTTCAGTCCTTTTTAAGTCTCACTCCTCTTTCATACTTTCAACTAGAAACCTCACTCCACATTTAAAATGTTCAGCTTCCTCAGCACATTAATAATACAGTTCAACTTTTTGATACATTTGATTCTTTTAAGTTAAGTTTCAACAACTGGTTGAACTTAAAATACATGAACTTTAAGCTACTTTAAACATTGGTTCAACTACTGCTTCATCTCTTCAAAGGACTGCTGCAACTACTACTTCAGCTACCTAAAGTACTGCTGAAAACAACTCTTCTATACTTTTTCAACCTGAAGCAAGCACACAAATTTTCTTCATTTAGCTTTTTCTAGTTAAAGTATGTAATGGTCTTCAAGCAGCATGTGACTACATGTGAATGTTAACCAACAGGATGACAGAACCGAATCTAAGGGTAATCAAAGGTAACGTTATCAAACAGGAAGTGATTACATGTGAATGTTCACCAGCAGGGAGTGGCTGAATATGAAAGTTAACTTTACCAGGAGGGACATCATCAAATCGAAGTGCAGACAGTCCAGTCTCCGACAAGTTCAGCGTCTCCAGTCTGGAATGACAGACACACTCAACACGTAAACCATCATGGAACGTTGAAATTCAATTAAGAAAATGCCCATGAACATTTGAATTACATGAGTTTTACGCAGCAGCAGCAATAAACAATATTGAGGATTTATCAATATGGAGAACAGCTGAATGTGTTTCTGAGCATGCAATATTTGGTCTCTGATAGATAAAATTGCAGAGTATCATCTCTGTGTTTTTCTTGCAGTGGCCTATGACACTGTTCAGTTAAACGAAGGCAGAGGAACAGTGCTGCCAAACGCATCATCACCCTTAAAATCACATCAGGTGACAGATTTTCTAGGCAGCCTGCTTTTAGCCAGAACTTATTTTGTTAGTATATTCTTGATGCATTTGGCTGTTTATTTAATTTCAACTTTCAATTTAAGGTGTGACTTTTGTTTATTTAATGATCACTTGGCTGTAAATCTGGTAAAAAAGCTGCACACATAAAGTTTATCATCAAATGGTGATTCGGATTGGCCAGAGAAGGCATTCTGAAGTCTGTCCTCTCTGAATAACAGACCGCAGTTAACACATCTAATCACATGAGGCCACAATAGGTACATTTAGTGAATTTCTAACCAGATTAGCTGGCGACATCTGGTGGCAGAAAGACAGCCCTGCTTGGTTATTGCTGGAATTTGTTGGCAGGAGATTGGTAATTATTTCAACAAAAAATTGCAATAAAATCATTATTAAACTATATTTCATGTCAAATGATCAATGTCTTTGATAAATGGCTGTGTAATGATTGGGATGATGTAAGTGAGCAGGCCATAGTTTGAGGCCCTTTCATAAGTGAAGCAAACTTCAAGTTACTGATTTATTATTAGCAGTTATTAATAACAGCCACTACTTAATTATACCAAGGATTCATTTGTTGCATTAGAAATGTTTCTGCAAAGAAAAATAGTTCCCCTACTGTCTCAGCTGCTACTGGTCAACAGATCAGGTGTTACTTTGTTTCAGCTTAGTCACAGATATGCAAGGTAAACAAGGCGGGAGTGATACATAAACAGAAAGATGGTCGGAGTGCAGGCACCGTGAGACCCTGGCACTCATCAGAATGCCTCTCTGCCAATCAAAATGCCACATTGACACTACATGTGGCAGTGAGAAGGTGGTATGGGTGTGTCTCTGTATATTCTTCTGAACAGTTTACCTGGGCAGAGCAGACAGACTGAGCACAGTTTCCTCCACTAGAGGATTACCGGACAGATCCAGACTTCTCAGAGACTGCAGCACATCCATTGGCCTTTCAGAGACAACAAGGACTTTCTGTTAAGAGTAGGTCATTCATTTACACATGCATTTAGATATTATGAAACACACAAAGGATACGCATGTGAGATTAAAAAGCCAAGAGGCTTACTAAAAAGAAAGAAACGTGCATCTTTTCCCCCAGAGTCATCAAAATCCAGTATAGAACTATTTCCCAAATACCAGCCCCAAATACGGAAGGATGTTACCTCTGCAGCTCTGTGATGTTGTTCTGCGACACACACAGAACCTCCAGCCGTGGCCACATGGGGGCGCAGTGCAGGATCTGACAGGGAAAGTGAGTGCGTGTGACTGACAGGTGAGATCAATAACATGTGGATGAATGCTATTAAACCCTAAGGGAAATTGAGGTCTTAAAGTGATCCTGATGAGGAAGTAAACACTGACCACCTTTACATCTGGTTTTAATCTGCGTCTTATGTCCAGACTGTATGTAGATATGATTTATCTGGATTATATCCAGCGTCTAGTGTCCACATTATACTATACACGACACCTGGATTTTTTAATGTGGTCAAGCACTACCTGATCGCCAGAGACGCATGTTAATACCAGGTGGAAAGGGGGTCACACAAAACCTTAGGCGCAGAGGTGTGGCAGGTACCTGTGGCCAGGTGAGGGTGCAACAGGTGAGGACAAGCACCTTGAGGCTGGAGAAGGCGTGGCTGTGAGCGCAGGGGTCAGAGGGCAAACGCAGCCGGTTGTGACTGAAACAAGAAGAGACGAAACAGCAGTGAGTCCTGAGAGGAAACTGAGTCTCTGCTTCAGAGACATGACAACAGTATGTAGTGTTAATAAGAAAAGGGGAAAATAGGGGTATAAGGGTGATAAAAACACTAACACTGATATTACCACTACTACTACTAATAATAAAGGTTTACAAGTTTACA
>OMLF01057654.1:33989-55166 GCA_900302615.1 Holocentrus rufus | reverse complement strand
ATTATCCACACCAGCCACACCAGGGCCATGATCACAGACAGACATCATCAACATGAGACTACAGTAAATTTAAAAATGAAGATGATGATTATAAAGATGCAGCAATGCAAGAGAAAATGTAGATTAACAAACTGAATAATATAGTCAGTGTCTTCTTATAAATAAATGACAGATGACGATCTTTACATTAAGAATTAAATAATAACAAATAATTATTAAACAATTAAATATGCATTAAATAAGTGCAAAAAGGCTAATGGTAAACTGCTAGTTCATTCCAGTTCCAGTTTGCAGAGCAGTGACGCGCCTCCATGGTGAGGGAACGACAACAAAACTAAGGATTGCAAAATGATTGCCTCTTCCTTCCTAAAATAATCTCATCTCTATACTTTGGTAGAGCTCACAAATTATACTCAAAAAATAGAAGGATACCATTATTGATTATCAGTCATAACACTGTGCAGAAATTAGATATGTTCTTTGTCGGGGGAGGAAATAGGATTTTTCATTTTATTTATTCATTTTCTTCACTTAAATGCTTCATTATTCTTCCTGTAGACTCGCTCTCATGATCATCCTCTGTTCTGCCATTCTCTGTCTTTGCCATTTATTTAACTTGATAGAACTTAATGACCTGATTCATGACCTCAACATGAAAAAATGAAGTTTTCTTGACTTGGGCAGTCTGGTGGCTGAGAATATATGTTTTTGTTTTTGTTTCCTCTTCTGCTGGCGGTAAATGTTCCTCGGCCTCAGGCTCACCTTAATGAAATGATGCTGATTCAGCCGCCCTCTCGAAACTCTAAAGTAGAAGTTAGTTTGGGTTTGCCCTTCAGATCTGAGGGGAACAAATAAGCAGATTTGTGTTGGAGATGGTAGAGATGTGTCAGTATTCACTATTAATAAAGGGAATTTCTCAGTGAACTTTAAAGGTTCATCCTGTGATTTCAGTCTGAATGACACCTGAAAATCCTTTGACATTTTAACATTTTTTTTGGCTGATTTGTCGCTCACTCCCTGTTCTCCCTTCACTCCTCCTCCAGACAAACGCCATTAAAACCTCCAAGTACAACTTCTTCACCTTCCTACCTCTCAACCTGTTTGAGCAATTCCAGAGGATCGCCAACGCCTACTTCCTGTTTCTGCTGGTTCTTCAGGTGAGGGCAACACACACACACACACACAGACACACACATGATGTTATTGAAGTGCTTTATTGACAAAAAATATCTCAGCATCAACCAAACATTAAAATCTTTAGCTTTTTGTTTGATATAAGTCATGGAAACATCTTGGATAGAAGCCCCTCTACAGACTCACACTGAAGCCTCTGAAGAGTAAATGAACAGTGAGAGACGGAGACCACTTGAATATAAAATGGTTCCTGCAGGGGTCCCATCAAAGACCCCTGCAGGTCCCATGTTGCAGGCTCACGCAGATCCACAGCCCCTGTTTGCTCCTTCACAGTGAAGACGTGCATGAACCAAACAGGAAATGGCTGCATCAAGTGCAGTGAGATTGAGGAAGTGTAATATCCAGCAGGAAATTGCCTCATCGAGCACACATCAGTCACGCTGCACCGTTGAGGTCAAACACAGCGACTGCACCACTGATCAGAACTGCAGTGCAAAATCTTTTTTTTAAAGGAGTAATCTGCAACTTTTTCATGTATTCCAATGCCTTTTTGCTTTCTCTGATTGATACAATAACAAAAATTCATAGCCAATTCATGAAAAGCTTTTTAAGGAAACAACAACAGGAAACTTTTCTGCCAACAGGTTGGTAGAAAAGTTATAATTCAAGTTATTTATAGATAAAGAGATGAAATATAAGAAGCCACAGTCACAGCCTTTAATAATATATTAGTCAGAGGTGGATAAAGTTCTCAAATCCTTTACTTAAGTAAAACTAGCGATACCATAATGGAAAAAATACTTTATTAAAAATAAAAGTCCTGTATTCAAGATGTTACTTAGGAAAGCTGTAGAAGTATTGTCAGTAAAATATAGTTGAGTGTGATAAAACATGTTAAGTTTTCAGACAGCTTGTAAACACGGTCAGCTGCCTTGCAGAGCGCGCTCACACGGTTGCAGTATTAACGACTGGAGTTTCCAAATCTGAGGAGGAAGCAGCTCCTTGATTGCAATGTTGCAAAACAATTAAACTGCAATAGAGTTGTTGACTGGATACTCAGTCTGGTCGATTTAAGAGATAAAAATTGATCACCAAGTGATAATATGTGCACATAACTGTTCTGCATAAGCAGCGTAGGTTTATTAAAGGTATTAATCTCTGTATGAGAGTCTTCATGTGAAAGTTAGTTTTTCCCTCAATTACCATAATGCACACAACATTCTCTTGTCTTCCACACACACACACACACATACACACATGAAGGTACTTAACCAGCACCTAACTTTGTTTGAACACACACCCACACACTGTCTCTCTTTACCACACTTGCACTTTGTGGATCAGTCATCAGTTGATGAGTTAAAACTTCTATTTCCGACACTTGTGTCACATGCACATTGTGTTATTTGTGCACCATTCGTCTCTTTAGTGAATCTTAATGTCAATTCATTTCTATTTGGCTTGTTGATTTTGTTCAAGACTAAACTAAACTATGATAATATGATAATGATAATGATGATAATAAATGATAATCCAAACCTAAAAACATTTTTTCTCTGTGTGTCTGCAGGTGATTCCTCAGATCTCCTCTCTGTCCTGGTTCACCACTGTAGTTCCTCTGGTCCTCGTGCTGTCAGTCACCGCTGCCAAGGATGCTACTGACGACATCGTAAGTAAACTCTTAAAGCTGAAATGTACTCCTTTACCAATAAAGTCTGTTCAAAGATGTCTTGTTGCATCTCAGATACACACAGATTAGCTATCACTAATAAGATTTGAAACACACAGTGCTTGTTACTTTAAACCTGCTGTCACATCATCTGGTGCTATTTTACTTTCAAATTTCAACACTGCAGTAAATAATATATTCACACCTGGTCATACCTGGTCAGTCGATTACATTTTCACCCTGCTGCACATGAGATGCTCCTCCATTTTTTGCCACCACAGAGCAACAAGGTGCAGGAGGTTACAGATTTCAGCTTTAAAGGTGTCATTGGTATTTTAACATCAACGAGTTATTACAACTTTAATATAATTGCTGTGGACAAATGAGACCATCGCTGAGAAGATACTGGCCTCTGAACTGCGTTTTAAATTGTGTGCAACTGGAATCCAGATCAAAAGGAAGTGAAAAGCAGATGAAAAATCACTTCCAGCGTGTTTATCTTCTTTAGTAAAGCAAAAGGGAAAATCTTTGATTTGAAGATCTTCATTGCAACAGGAAGCAACAGGGATTATGGTGACACTAACAATACCTGACATGACATTCACTTTTCTCAGTATGACCTCCCTCTTGCACTGCGGCTTTCCTTTTTTAGCTGCACAGCGACTGATGAAAACCTTAACAGAATGATTCGAGTGTCTGTAACATTTTTACTCAATATAACAGATCAACTCCTCCACCCAGGATTTTGACAATATAGGTTGTTCCTCTTTACTGGCAAAAGGCAGTGTAATCTAGGAGTTAAATTATTTAAGCAATAACAGAAGCTCAACATCCCCCTCAGCTTGTATTGTGCGCTCATTTTTTTGTCATTAATGTCCATATTGTGTTAAATAAATGTCTGAAACATTTTGTTTCATGGTTGCTCTGGTTGCTTTATGAGAACAGGGAGAGAACAAAATGTTTTTCCTTAAACAATGAAAGGGAAATGACTTTTAATTTCAGCTGTCAAGGTTGACCAAACAAGTGTGTGTGTGTGTGTGGCACTGCATACCTGATGCCAAACCACCACAGGAAAATGTGATGTCATGGGTTAAACATTAACTCAAGGAGGAGAACAAGAGTCTTTTTGTTTGACTGGGGTGGCGATACTGACCGATCCTCATCGCCAACACACACTGGTTACTTTGGTGAGGTCACTGGGTTCGGGCTTGTCTGGTCTGGCTTTTAGTGAGGAGATGGCGACTCAAGACTAACCATGTATGGGGAGGGAGACAGCGGAGGTTGATGATCCTGAAAAACAAACACTGCTGGGAAAGCTACTCTGACAGTATAGTTTTACAAGCAACCAGTCACAACACAGTGGAAAACACTGGAAAAAAATGTTTAAATCCACATCTGCAGTGTCATATAATACGAAATCCTGAGGGCAAAAAATACCACTGATTAGGATGATTAGGAACAAAAATTGTCTTAACTGAAACTTGAAAGCACCGGGAGAGCACAAACCTCATTTTTCCAACTTGTTCTTACACCCAAAGACATTATTCCTATTATCTAAATTTTAATTCTCTGTTTTATGGAAGTCTGTTCATAAGTTTTTGAGATATCTTACCAGCAGTCCAACTAGCGGGCGAAAAGATAACATACTTGGGAAAGACAATTAAGTGCAAGGAATGTGTTTATAATTGCCATATTACAACAGCTGCCTGCTGGAAACCAGAGTCTGGATGTAAACCCAAACCAACAAGAACCAAGTTAACTTTCTTTTTTTATGTAATATGCATCACTCCTATGTTTCCACTGTGGGCAGCTGTCGGTGAGAGAGAGCAGTCTGGACCTAAATCCAAACAACCCAATGTGGTTTCTGCACAAAAAATCGAAGGAATGTAAATTTTCTGTTCTAGATAATGATAAAATGAAATAAATAAAACACCCTTTCTCACATCTGACTTGCACATACTTGATAAATACAGTGATAAATAAAATGAAAACTTTTTTATTTGTTGGTAGTTGCAGTTGTTAATTCAATGCAGGGTTGTGTGGGTGTTATGGATCTAATTGTTTTCACTGCTCACATTATGACTCATATTCAGTTTCTGAGAGGAGTCTTTTATTAGTAATCAGTTCACCAGTTTACTGTGAAATGTGGTCTGTGGTTTTTCAGACGTGTTTTTATCAACTTTTGTCATAAGATTAATGACTGTGTGTGTGTGTGTGTGTTTCTTATACTTTCAGAATCGCCACAGAAGTGACAATCATGTTAACAACCGCAAAGTTCAAGTGCTTATTGATGGAAAGTAAGTTTTTCACACGTACACATGGCTGGTTTTTGTGGATATGGGAACTACACCTGTGGTCATATTCTTCTTTAAATATATTAAGTCTGAAGTACATGCTACCTGCTGGTTCTGTCGGCATAATTAGCTCTCTAGAATTCGTTAAAACCTCCCATTTATTTGTGTTGGGTTCATGACCCATTTAAAATGGTGTTCCTCAAGGTACTGTCTTGGGTTCCCTTTTGGTTCCATTCTGAAGACAGTTCTTAAAAACTGTAGAGCATTTGTCTGAGTTATTTTGGTGAAATTAAGACCAGTGCCAACCATACACAGCATGAAAGGTGTGTGTGTGTGTGTGTGTCAAAGCAGACACTGCAAAATTCCAGTCTCAATTTTAATATTTTATTCCAGTTCATCTTTGATTACAATATTTTTTCCTTTAGCTCAAACTAGTAACTGAATGTTGACGAGTAGCTTATTTGGATGTTTGTTTGGTTAGTTCTGTATATTAAAAAAAAGAAAAAGAAACTGAATTGAACTATGACAGGAATTACAGTGTCAAATGATGGCGCAGTGCAATTGGAAAGTTACTATATAAATCCTACTATATAAATGAACAGCTGTAGTTTTGTGTAGGCCAACCTGTCAAATTCTAGGATGAACAGATTGATTTCTTCATGCCCTGCCTGCTGGAAGGCAATAGGCTTGGGATCAATGCAGAACACAGCTGCCGTGAGGTAAACAGGCTGTGTAGTAGCAGCAGAGCCACAGCAGGTGTATATTAGCCTATGCTCTAATGACATTTGCAGTGGACATTCGCCTTTAAGCTTGCATGATCATTAGCCTCCAATATCGAAGAGATGCCAAGTCCAGTGCACCTCACATATTTGAAATAGCAGAC
Source organism: Holocentrus rufus (assembly GCA_900302615.1). Classification (NCBI taxonomy): domain Eukaryota; kingdom Metazoa; phylum Chordata; class Actinopteri; order Holocentriformes; family Holocentridae; genus Holocentrus; species Holocentrus rufus. Next base: position 49,186 of record OMLF01057654.1, on the reverse strand, counting down.
ATTAAGTTAGCAGGAAGAAAACAAGCTCTCCCCTGCCGCTGCTTCCTGTGGTCATCTGTGTAGAGCAAGACACTATCATTACCAAAATTACACCTATTCTGAAATATGTACATTCCATAAAAGATCCTTAAAATTGCACGTGTGGTATATCTGAACGTATATGTTGCCAGTGCCCATACACCACCCTGTCTATTTATGTATATTGTTATGCATCTGTCTCTATGTGTTTGCATGCATATCGTGCATGTTTGCATGTATGTTATGTCTGTCCTCCAACTTGTTGGGTCTGCTGAAACTCCTTCGTAAACAGTGGCATCGTGCCCTCTCTCGAGGACAGTCACAGGAAGCAGCTGCAGGATGGTGGGAAGCGCTTGTTTTCTTCTCGTTCATCTGATGTCTGATGTTTAAAAATATGTGAGGGGAACTTGATTTGGCATCTCTTTGAGCTTGAATACTGTTTTCATCGTCATGGACAACACTTGACTCTTCATTTTTTATGTGGATTCCTGTTATGTTCAGCCCAACTGATGGATCCCAAATCACATTTTACTTTTCACAATATTTTAAGATAATTTCACAAGGTTTTTGTGAAATTGTTGATAGTTTGATGAGCATGTGTCTACCAGTATATACAGAAAGGAAATCCTCTGTTCCTGAAGTGCAACTTGAAGCATATTTTTGTCACTGCTCCTCATAGACATTGTTCTGTTGCACTGGTGGCATTTTGTGTTTGTGAGGCCTGTAGTCAGCTCATCCAGTAGGAAGTAATGTACTCACATGAAAATTGATGCAGCCTCAGTTGAAAATTATGGGCTAAGGCTCAATTCTGAACCTCAGCAGTTAACCGAGACAGTGAAATGAAAAACCCCAGGGAGCATTAAATGTATATTACGGCCAGGTTTTGCATCTTGTGCTTAACCCAGGCTTTTGGCAGCGTTGAATTTAGACAGACACACAGATAATAAAGGAAACTGAGAGGAATATGCAGTAAAACTGAGCTACTGCTATTAGGATGACCTTGAATTCAGCGGATATTTGTAGTCCCCCAGTGACTTTACTGGACAGTTTATTTCCTGACAGTCCTCAAATAAAAGGAAAAGGATATGGTTTCTCTCAATACTGTATTCACACACACACACACACACACACACACACAAACACACAAGATCTTACATAGTTTCTGTTTCTCTCAGGGAACACACAAATATGCACCTTCATTGTTTCTCAGCTCCTGATCGTTTCAAATTCCCTTCACAGTGCTCTGCTGGTTTTCACTGCATAACTCACAATTGTTTTTTCCTGCTCTCAGGCTGCGGAGCGAGAGGTGGATGGACGTGCAAGTGGGAGACATCATCAAACTGGAAAACAACCAGTTTGTTACCGTAAGTAGATCTGTTGAAATTGAAGCTCTGCCACCACAGATGCATGCATTAATTTGGTATTTCCAAATGAATGCATGAATGAGTTTAATTAAGGACCTCATTAGCATCACAGGTCATGTTTAATATGTAGAGGAGATGCATGTTTGCAATCTAGATTTGTTTTCTTGGTCTTTATTAGGTGTAAGATGTTTTAAATCCCTTGGGGAGGTTTTGCCTCACCAACACAGCTTTTATTCTCACTTTAATCCAGTTCGTTGTGTGTAATCCAATAATTTAATAAATAAATAACCTAAAGCTAAATAGTCATGAGATGGATCACCATCATTTTTTTGACCATGTAGTCAGTGGGTCTAAGAATGTCTTTTTCATTAAAAAGGAGAAGAGGCTCTCCACTCATGTCTGGTAGTTTCATGCTTCATTTCTGGAGTCACAGGTGGGCGGGGCCTAACACGATTCAGTCACACAGTAAATTTCATTAATTGATTTTCTGCTCTGTGATTCCAGGCCGATCTCCTGCTGCTGTCCAGCAGCGAGCCGCTCAACCTGATCTACATCGAGACAGCAGAGCTGGATGGGTTAGTCTGTGTGTGTGTGTGTGTGTGTGTGTGTAATCCATCCAACTCCATGTTTGTGAAGTGATCTTGTTTATTGTGCAAGAGACATCTGCTCTGTTTCTCACATTCTCCCACTTGTCTCGCCTCTTCGTCTCCCTCGGGCTCCTCCCTCATCACGTACTTTCCCTGTTTTCCTGTTTCTGACATCCTTTTCCTCTTCTTCTTCCTCTTTACGTTACTCTTCATCCTTCTCTCTGTCATCTCTCTTGTTGTCCCCTTCCTCTGGCTCCTTCTCTCTTATCACACCCTCCTCCTTCCCCTCTTCCTCCTCCTTTGTTTCATTCTCTCTTCTCCTCCTCCTCTTCCTCAGAGAGACAAACCTGAAGGTGAGGCAGGCTCTGACAGTTACAGGAGACCTGGGAGACAACATTGAGAGTCTGGCAGCCTTTAATGGTAAACTATGATTATTATTTTACTTCTTTTACTTCCACTCCCTATACAGACCTTACGGGACGTTACATTTGCACATTCTTTTACGCCTCCTGTTTGACTCCTTTGAAACAATTGCAAATAAAATTCCTTTCACAAGCTTTGTCATGCTGAGCACCACCTCTAACCTCCTCCCTCCAGGCGAGGTGCGCTGTGAGCCTCCAAACAACCGCCTGGACCGCTTCACAGGAACGCTGACCTACGCCGGCCAGAAATACTCCCTGGACAACGAGAAGATCCTCCTGCGAGGCTGCACCCTGAGGAACACCGAGTGGTGCTTTGGCCTGGTGCTGTTTGGAGGTGGGGACGTGTTTCCCTGTTTGAAGTCTGTTGAGGATGATTGTAGAGATTTTTAGGCTGTAGATTTTTGGTCCAGAACTTTTCACAGGTGCTATAGTCTGTACATTGATCCTAGTTTTCAAGTGGTTTCAGATATGTTTCATTAGAGATAACCTTTGTACAAGTCCACCTTCATGCATTTGTCCTGCATCTATCCAGATCTTTTTTAAAATATTATGCAGTATAGTCAAATTGGTCAGTTGTGGAGTATTTTTTTTTTCTTCAAATGAAAAGGATATACTTTGAACTAGCTGTTGAAATTATATGGGAAAGATCACATCTGACATTTAAACGCTACCTCCCAAACTTTTATTCTGAAAGAGCTACTCACATACTACTTTTATTTTAGTACATTTTTGCACCAGTAATTTCACTTATTCTCAAGTAGTATAATATTTTATAAGTAGTAATACCGAGGGTAATTGAGAACTCTTTCCCCAGAAGTTCCTCAGGATGAAGCCAAAGTGCAGCAGACTTTATCTGTAGTGTTTATACTATAAAAGATAGTGAGAATGTGTCTGCAGTCTTTGCTTATAAAGTAAGATAATAATTCATCATTATAAGATTATTTGTAGATTATTTATATGCCTTATCCATTCCCTCTGCTGCTCAGTGTCTCACAGTAGATCACATCCACAAATATGTGTTTAAAGACAAACTCACCATTATTTTTTATTATAGGTATTTATTAGACATTTAGTTTGAATGTGGCAACTTTGCCCTCATGTTGAAGTTCAAGGCCTAATTATCTCTAATGGGAAAATAGATTTTCAGCAACGTATACAGGACAATTCATGATCTTAATCAATAAATACAGAAACATACATGATGTAAAAGACTGAATAGCAGAGAGTGGAAGGGAGGAGGGCGTATGTGTTTCGATTGTGAAAATTTGCCACCTGTCACATAAACAAGCTGTCGACTTTCACAATCGACTCTCCAAACCATTATGTGACAGTGCACTACTGAATAGTGTTCCCCTTCATAACCTCCTGGTTTTAGTTCCTGCTGCCGGTTCTTACAATTACATTAACAGTAGGTTTTCAGCCGACATGCTTATCTAGAGTGACTTACAATAGAGCCATTATAATAATAAGGAAACACATCAGAGCCACTGTGCTCGCACGATAAATTCATGACCCTAGAAAGACCATGTAAAGAAAAGTACTGAAGAAAGACTGTTACTTCTTTTACTTCAAGATAAGAGTGCAATGAAGCAAGTAAAATAGGAGGATATGAGAGAGGGTGACATCTTTCTTGTTTCTATTCCTCTTTTTTTTTTTTTTAAGGTCCAGAAACGAAGTTGATGCAGAACTGTGGGAAAACCACATTCAAGAGGACCAGTATAGACCGTCTGATGAACGTCCTAGTCCTCTGTGTGAGTCTGCCATGTCACTCTCTTGTCTGTACATAGTTTACTGGCCTTAGTGTTGATAATAGTTAATAGTTTGTAATTAGGTATTATGTTGTCAAAATAATAATAATAAAATAAAAGGATCTAATTGCAGTATTGCAATGTTTGAAAAAGGCCTATAAGAAAGAAATTTGGCTAAATATTTGTAGCAGAATCTTCTAAAATCCCCTAAAATCTTTTAAAATTAAATTTTCAAGCTTGATTTGGTCAAAAACGTGCGTCATTTTCACCTCTGCTAGAGTTCTAACGACCAATCACTGATCGTTTTTGATCTGGCACATTTATATTTATACAGGATGCTGCTACTTTTTGGCCTCCAGACTTTCCTTTGACCTGTGACCTTTCAGTTGTTTCCTGTGTGACCTCTCTCTGCAGATCTTTGGGTTCCTTGCCTTCATGTGCACCATCCTGGCCATAGGAAACGGGATCTGGGAGCTGAACGATGGATCTCAGTTCACGGTCTTCCTGCCCAGGCAGGAGGGAACCGACGCCGCCTTCTCTGCCTTCCTCACCTTCTGGTCCTACGTCATCATCCTCAACACTGTGGTGCCCATCTCTCTCTATGTCAGGTACCCGTGTGTGTATGTGTGTGTTTGAGTGCTGGAGTAAAAATGTGTCTCTCAGTGCTTGAAATTCTGATTGAGGGAACTAGTTTAAGTTTTGGTTTAATTTATTTATACATATATGTGTTAAAAACCAAAAAAGGACAGAAGAGATCCGAGCTTTGTGGGTGAGACAATGAAACCCTGAAAGGGCTTAAAAAAATGTCTCACATAAATGTCCTAATAGAGCAAAGAGAATAAAGTCAAGATGACATTTACCAATACTCAGGATCAGATATGACTATCAGATATGACTCTTGCTATTTAAACCCAGTGCCTATGTAGAATCAAAAGTTTAACATTACAGAAAAGATAGGGTGGATGAGAGCAAAAAAAATTACATCAAAAGTTGAGGGATAAAAGTATGAAGTCAAGAAATGTGTAAATAACATCTGAGACAAATAAAATTAGAGCACACTTGATTTGAACTGATGATGGCTACTCATATTCTCTCCATTGAATGATATAAGTTTCTTCTCAATTCTTCTGTCCGTTGCTTTTGACAGTGTGGAGATCATCCGTCTAGGGAACAGCTTCTACATCGACTGGGACAGGAAGATGTACCACTCCCGCAGCGACACCCCCGCCGAGGCCCGAACCACGACGCTGAACGAGGAGCTGGGCCAAATCAAATACATCTTCAGTGACAAAACAGGGACACTCACCCAGAACATCATGACCTTCAATAAGTGCTCCATCAACGGAAAGTCCTATGGTAAGGTTCAAGAACCTTAAGGTGGCATTAGACTGCAGATCATTTGGAGAGACGCAGATTCCACCTGCAGCACTGGATACGAGGTGGCTTACTTTTAATATACATGTAGACTGAGCTGCAAAACGTTTATCTTGAGCAGTTGCACTCTGCACGTCAAGCCCCAGTCCGCTGCTCACCTCTCCACTTTGCTTCTTTGCAAAAGCAGAACTCCTATGAGGCGGATCACACATTTCAGGCAGAAGGTTCTCCAGTTAGATCGCCCCCTAAGAGTCCTCACCAGAAAAATATACTTAAAGGGATTCTAGAGAAATCCATATATGCTAGAGGTTTATGAAACCGACATTTGGGCTTGCTCAAGAAACCTGTGTTAAGGGGTTCCTCAGGGAACCCTTTTTGGTCCCCTTTGGTTGCAAACTGAAAAACACCTAAACTTCTTCAATTTATTTATTAGATAGAGTGTACACACACACATACACATTATGCATATATAAACAGCATTTCTAGTAAACTGCTTTCTTTTTCTCTACTCCAGGGGATGTGTATGACTACACTGGCCAAAGACTAGAAATTTCTGAGGTGAGTTGGACTGGTATGATGAATATGCCACTACACTATACACTATTGTATGCAGCTATACTATTTATCCCATTTCACTGCTCCCTATTAAATTTACAATGCTGTCCCATGATCATCTTCTAAACTGATGTCCAAGTTCTAAACATTTAACCTGAGCTGTGGGGACAAAGGAGAAAGGGATTGATATATTATTACAAGGGACATAACCACCATGGATATTCAATTAGATTATATTAGATTAGATGAAACTGTAGTGATTCCTCTGTGGGAGAATTGTGCCATTGCAGCAGGAAGTACGACTGGAATACACTGAAGAAAAGTGGGATATAAATAAGAGTAGAGCAAATTAAGACTGCAATGCCTACTTTTCCTTGACATGTTTGGTTTTCTATAAAATTATTGTTTTCCACTTCAAGAGCACAATTTAAACACCTCAGGAAAATCAGCCAATCACTCTTCATCTGTCACTTTTTTCACTCTCCCTCTCCCTCTTCTCTTCCTTTCTTCCTCTCTCCAGGATACAGACACGGTGGACTTCTCCTTCAACCCGCTGGCCGACTCCCGCTTCACTTTCCATGATCACGCCCTGGTGGAGGCGGTGAAGCTGGAAAACCCGGAGGTCCACGCCTTCTTCAGGCTGCTGGCCCTCTGTCATACTGTCATGCCTGAGGAGAAGAATGAGGGTGAGGAGAGAAGACAGTGTGTGTGTGTGTGTGTGTGTGTTTATGAAAAATGGGGTGTGTCTTTAAGGTCAAGTCTTGAAAAAGTAAGCAAATGAGTCGCCAGACCCAAACAGCATATTTAAACAATGCATTAACAGCTGTAAAAATAAAAAACATGTGAGTCTAAGACAGACATCTACTCAACTTTCACTTTTAAACTCCGTTTGCCCTCATTTTAGTCCAGACATCTTGGGGCAAGGTGAGCATTTGTACAACTAAAGCACAAGCAAAGAAAAAGAGAGAAAGATCCCACACACTGTCCATACTTGCAAAAAAATTTGAACAGGCAACAAATACTGTATCTAGTCTAGCTGTCTTTTAAATACCTAATGAACATGAAATTGCTCATTTGCATTACTTCTGACTGATAGACCTGACAACATGGCACTTGCAACCAAAAATGACATCATTATTGAAGGAACAAGAGTGCAGCAACAGTGAGAATATGGAAATGGTGACAAAAACTGTCATCAGGTTGCAATTAAACAATCAACAGAAGCTGCATTTGTTTCTTGTAATTCGAGGTTTGAAGGAGGGCAGAGGAATGTTTTTGAAATTATGAGGTAAAATTGAGAAATGACATCCTTTCTCCCCCAGGTGAGCTGTTCTACCAGGCTCAGTCTCCAGATGAGGGAGCGTTGGTCACTGCGGCCAGGAACTTTGGATTCGTCTTCCGCTCGCGCACGCCGGACAGCGTTTCTATAGTCGAGATGGGAGAGCAGCGCAGCTACGAGCTCCTGGCCATTCTGGATTTCAACAACGTCCGCAAGAGGATGTCGGTCATTGGTAAAACATCTACTGGAAACAGATTGTTTGGATGAAAGGTTCCTGCTTTGTGTCATTTCCCATAAAGAGTGCCATGGCTGGAGATGTTATTGTGCTGATGTAATTAGAGTTACACGTCATAACTTATTGTGTGTGTGTGTGTGTGTGTGTGTGTGTGTGTGTACAGTGCGGAGTCCAGAGGGGAAGCTGTGTCTCTACTGTAAAGGAGCAGATACAATTGTCTATGAGAGACTGCACCAGTCCTGTACCAAGCTGATGGATGTCACCACAGAGCACCTTAATGTCAGTATTGTGTTTGTGTGTGTTGCGGTATAGCACTTCAGTGTCACTGTTATGTGTGTGTGTGTGTGTGTGTGTGTGTGTTTGTGTGTGTGTGTGCAAGACTGACAAAGAGCTCAAACTGAAACTGCCTCTGACGCAGACAGACCACTCATGGGACAGGAACCAACACCATGTTTTCATTTTCTGTTTAGCTAAAATTTTTTCTGTGTATGACTCTGCACTAGTGCTTCCTTTGTATGATATGTGTTACTATGTGTTTGGCTGGTGTAAAGGCCATACTCGTGTGTGTGTGTGTGTGTGTGTTTCCCATCCACCTGAGATCAGTTGCATGAAGAGTGGACTTGAGTTACAAACATTTTTCAGAGGTAAAGCTGCTCTGGAGACACAAATAATCTGATCTGTTAAACCTCAGTGGGCGGAGCCAACAAACCACAGTTCTTCTAGCTAAAATAAAATTCGATTGAAAGCCAGTGAAGGTTGTGCTCATACTAAATTATCTTGATGAGTTAACGAGCCTAGCTGATCTTCCAAGTTCAAACTACAAATACTAGTTTACAGTTATCTCGGTAAGCTAGTTAGCAAGCCTGCTGACCTGCCAGGATGATTAATATCATGGTCATGTAAGCATGAAAAAGACGCTTTTCTTAAATCAAAACCTACTCTAGACACATTTTTCAAAGTTTCAGCAGCAAAATACATTCTGGTGCACCTGAACACAAACACAACATGAGTCTGAAGTGTTGTAAACACTCTGAGATGTGATCTGTAAGACCAGCTGTGATGTATTACAGCATCTGTCTTGTGCTTCACTCCTCCTCCTCTGAATTCCTCTCCTGCCTCCTCTTCGTCTCCCTTCTCTCTCGTTCAGCTGTGGTTATATGAGACATAAACACACCTCATCATCCCCTTGTTGTCCGTTATCTTATCCTTTTCCTGTTTCTCTTCTCCCAGACTCCCACAGTTATTTATCACTCTAAAGTCCAAATCTACTCAACTTGGCCCAGGACTGTGATTTCTGTTTATATCTTTAAATACCATTAGCCTGTGTGTGTCCTGCCATGGTGCGCTCATGTATATATGAACGTGCTTGTCGTCCTGCAGGAGTTTGCAGGGGAGGGCTTGCGGACTCTGGCCCTGGCCTATAAAGATCTGGATGAGGAGTACTTCAGCCAGTGGAAACAGCGCCACCATGAGGCCAGCACCGCCTTGGAGGACCGGGAGAACAAACTGGACCAACTGTACGAGGAGATCGAGAAGGACCTGCTGGTAGGAACGACCAGAGAATAAACTATTATTAGAGACAGGAATTAACTCACAGGATTTTGACTGATGTTGAACCAAAATCTCATAAGAGCACAAGAGTAAACAACAAGACTACAAGATTACGAGTGCAAACTATATGGTTAGATCATTGCCTGACATTTTCACACATTTACTTCTCACCTCGATGTATATCATGTTGATGATTTGTCTGGTTTGTGTGTGTGTGTGTGTGTGTGTGTGCAGTTGCTAGGGGCAACAGCCATAGAAGACAAGCTACAAGACGGAGTACCTCAGACGATCGAGCAGCTCTCCAAGGCCGACATTAAAATCTGGGTGCTGACGGGCGACAAGCAAGGTACCATTTGAATCATAAAAGGAGTTAATATATGAAGTGTTACAAAAACATTTCTAATCACTTCCATTATCTTTCACACCGGAACCAGTCTGCAAAAGTGTTGTCATTTTATCAACCAAGATCTGTTCTTGTACCTTTCCATTTTTGGTCTGTGCAGTTCCTTTATTTTTCCAATCAATAATCAAATGAGTGGGCGTCACTCATTCAAATTGTGGATATCTTGTTTGGTAATAAAACTCGTCATATAATACCAATGCACAAAGTAGTCAAAAGCATGCTGCAGAGAGTTTATATTTAAGTTGGGTTCAAGTTTAGGTTTGTTAAAGGCCAAAGTTATATTGCGGTGCTCAGTCTTAAAACATAGAAGCAAAAGACACTGATAACACTAAAAGCAACACTTTTTTTTTTTTTTAATCCTTTACCGAACAGGCTTGGACCTTTAGTTAGAAAACCTCCTGCACTGGAGGTTTGAATAAAGAGATTCAAAATATGATTCATATCAAAAGCTCCACGCTGAATGATCCTTTGGTATTTCACTGAATATTAAGTGGCGTTGATTTTTGATGGTCATGCAGTTCATATTTGTGATGTTATTGACGTCTTTACTGATTTGAATATTCCACAGAAACTGCAGAAAACATCGGCTACTCGTGCAACATGCTGCGGGAGGAGATGAACGAGGTGTTCGTCGTCTCCGGCAACACGCCCGATGACGTCAGGGAGGAGCTGAGGTCAGAGGAAGTGATGTCGTTGTTTAGTTCTCAAAAGCACAGACTCAACTGTCTCCATTCACAGCTTTTTATTTTAACATTTACAACGTACATCTCGTTGTTTTGTCTGGTCTCATGGAGCAGGAACGCACGGAGCACCATGAAGCCAGATACAGCTGATGAAGCGCTCATTCTGGGTAAAGGTGTGAAAGTGATGGCAGACGAGGTGGTGAGCGGAGAGTACGGCCTTGTTATCAACGGACACAGTCTGGTAGGTCACTATGCATGCAGTCACTGTCCTGCATGACTTTAAACATCCTGTGTCTTTAACAGTGCCATCAATATTTTTTAATTTGGTCCTGGAATTACCTGGAATTTATTTGTATGTTGTAGTAGGTAATTGAGGGATTCAAATAATGACACCCAAGTTCTCTGGCAAAAATAAATCTTACAAACGTTTTCTGTCACTATAAGAGTGAAGTTGTCAGCGTATGGGCTCATGCCAGGACCCCTCAGTACATTTCAGTGGTAGTTTAGATGTACTGACATTTTTATGGCTTCCACTGAGGGGCTAAATTGCAGTTTTTCATTGTTTTTTTTCCCTCCTGTGGTCCCTCAGGCGTACGCCCTGGAGAGCAGCATGGAGCTGGAGTTCCTGAGGACGGCCTGCATGTGCAAGGCGGTGATCTGCTGCAGGGTCACTCCTCTGCAGAAGGCCCAGGTGGTGGAGCTGGTCAAGAAGTACAAGCAGGCTGTCACCCTGGCCATAGGAGATGGAGCCAATGATGTCAGCATGATTAAAGGTACCAGCATTTTCTCCTATAGTGGTCTCATTGTTTGTATACTACACTAAGCACTGAGCTCTAACCCTTTCTCCTTTCCCTCCACATCTCCCAGCGGCCCATATAGGCGTAGGCATCTCGGGTCAGGAGGGCATGCAGGCCGTGCTGTCCAGCGACTACTCCTTCGCCCAGTTCCGCTTCCTGCAGCGCCTCCTGCTGGTGCACGGCCGCTGGTCCTACCTGCGGATGTGCAAGTTCCTGCGTTACTTCTTCTACAAGAACTTCACCTTCACCTTCGTCCACTTCTGGTACGCCTTCTTCTGCGGCTTCTCCGCCCAGGTGAGAAAGGAAACAGATGGGAAGGGAGCGGGGTGAGTGAGTGAGTCAGGTCTCCAGTTTAACTTGTCTGTGTTTTGTGTCTGTTTTGCTCTCCTTTTTCAGACGGTGTATGATGAGTGGTTCATTACACTCTACAATTTGGTCTACACAGCACTACCTGTCCTGGGCATGAGTCTGTTTGATCAGGTAACTGTGTGTTCATGTGTGTGAGAGAGATAAACAAAGAGAGTAAAAGAGAGGGAGAGAGGGAATAGTTAATGATTATAAACTTTATTTGCATTATATATATCACCCTTTAACCTTTTATAGTTGAAAATCAGCTTAACAGAAGCAACAATAAGCACATTTGATTCTGTTATCATGTTGAAATTGACTCCATATGTATTTTCCTCTGTATATATCCAACAATCAATTAATTGGTGAAGCATCTGGGTTTGCTCTTCTTTGAGGAATGTTGTTTTTATGCGTGTGTGTATGTTTTAGCAGTGGTGTCTGTGTCACAAAAGCAAGAATGAACTAAACTGGTAAGATAAATGTTGACAGGACTTTTTATAAAAATGTTGATGTGCAAAGCGTTAAAGCGTCCGTGTCTCCCCCTGCTGTCCAGGATGTGAACGACGTGTGGAGTTTCCAGCATCCTCAGCTCTACGTGCCCGGACAGCTCAACCTGTACTTCAGCAAGACGGCCTTTTTCAAGTGCGCCCTCCACAGCGGCTACAGCTCCCTGGTGCTCTTCTTCATCCCCTACGCTGCCATGTACGACACAGTGAGGGATGATGGGAGGGATATCGCCGACTATCAGTCTTTCGCCCTCCTGACCCAAACGTGCCTCCTCTTCACTGTCTGTATCCAGGTGGGGAACTTATTTTAATAACAAGAACCATAATCATTTTATCACTTCCATTTTTTTTTTTTTGCAGACATGCAAAATTTGTTTTATTCGTATTCTATGTGCCTATGCCAAATTTATTGTATTTACTTCATGTTATTTTTATGCAACTTTGGTTTTCCTTGCATTTGACATTTTTTCTGGTTTACCAAATTTGATTTTATTTGTTTTTGTTTTGTCATTAGTAAAGCAAAAAAATTGTTGGTGTTAGAAAAGTATGACATTACAAAGTTTGCCTAAATTTATGATTATCATCTATAACTGTACTTACCCAACTGTGTAATTCCCCATTACCCTTTCTTTTGTATTAATCTGTCCACTTTCTCTCTCTCTCTCTCTCTCTCTCTCTCTCTCTCTCTCTCTCTCTCTCTCTCTAGTTGAGCTTTGAGATGTCGTACTGGACTGCAGTGAACACGTTCTTCTTGTTGGGCAGCCTGACCATGTACTTTGCTGTCACCTTTGCCATGTACAGTGACGGCATGTTTCTCCTTTTGCCCTCTTCCTTCCCTTTCATCGGTAAGTGGTGATTTCTCATTAAACGTAAAGGCTTAGGTAGCAAGATATTGAAAGTCCTCACTAGTAGTAATACAAACCCATGTGTGTGTATGTGTGTGTGTGTGTGTGTGTGTGTGCAGGCACTGTCAGTCTAAATAAGTCATTGTACACTTACTGTGGTGTTCTTTTGAACTTGGAAATGTATCTACTGTTGTGTGTGTGTGTGTGTGTGTGTGTGTGTGCGTAAGAAAGTAACTCAGAGGTGGGGTATACTAATTTTGCAACTAATTCTTTCTCCTTAAAGGACCATATACTTGTGTTATTTTAGGCTTCTCATCCATCCATCCATTGTATCCATCTCAAATATTGGTTGCATAAGTGTGTACAGAATATGCTTTGGTAGCTTTGAGGTCAAGGCAAACTAACTTGAACTTACTCACATTCATGTTGAAAAATATGTGAAAAACTGCTCTGTGAAAGTTGCTGTACATATGTAATTCCGTCTTGTGGCTGCTTGACTGGCATGTACTGTACATTTGCTAAAATTACCATAAATACATGAAAATTTTAGACGTTTTGCTCAACAGCTCTCTGCAGCTTTGTTGTGAGTGGTTCTGACTGACAGCTCGGAGATTAGAACAGCGGAATCCAATTCATTCCAATCTATGTTAAAAAAAAAGAAAAAAAAAAAAGAAATCTGTGAAATCTGTTCTTGTGCCGGATATTCAGAAAATCCAACTGTCCGTTATGTGTGATGTGTTTTTTCCAACTATGACTACTGGCTGACTAGTATGGACCCAAAACCTGTGAGGAGCAGCCAGAGGATGACCAAAGATCTTTTTTCGCAGCAGCCATTTTGACAAGAAATTGTAAGGCAAGCACAGGTGTTACTAATGACATTAATGAAGGTTCTGTTCCACTTAAGTGTAGCAGAGTCTTCCCAGTGAGCCAGCATGAACAAGACCAGGACCCTGGCTCTGTGAGACCTAAATGGAACTGAACCTTAATTAATGTCATTAGTAACACCTGTGCTTGCCCTACAGTTTCATGGCAAAAGAGTAGAGGCCAACATGACATACGTCCTGACACCCTCTGAGCTGTCAATCACAACCCCTCACATCAAAGCTGAAACAAGACGAGGGAGGCAGAATGTGAATATGCCTTGAAAAATTAGTTCAAATTGTATTTACGTATTTACAGTAATTTTAGCAAAAGTATGTGCCAGCCAAGTATTCCCAAGATGAAATTAGTTTTTCTAATTTTTTTAACATGTATGTGACTGAACTGGGGCCTTGGCTACTGAACTACCAACGCAGGATTTGACTGGTATGGTCCTTTACAGGGGAGCAACAGTCATTCTACATCCTATTTAACTCTAATGGATCAGAAGCTATTAGAACATAATCGAAGAGGTTTCCTGCTCCTGCTTACACCTTCATGCAAGTATAGAGCTGCAACAAAATCTGTAATCTAAACAAATGTACGATCAGTTCTGAGCGGGGATCAGTGGGATCATCTCCTGTTCCCTCTTGTGTTGTCGTCTTATTTTTCTTCCATCATTTGCTCTCCGTGCTGCTGTAAACCAGTTTGCCCTTAATAAAGTGGAAGTTGAGCTTTGACTCTTATTTCATTTATTACGGCAGCCTTCATTCAATTATTATCTATTTTTTTCCCATCATGTTCTGTTACCTTTCTTGTACCTAATATTAAAAATTAATTTCTAAATGGCCACGCTTTTCCACCTTTAAATTCTCATGTCGTTCTCATTGACAGAGATGCAGCCTGCTGTAGAGGGTAAGCGCTTTCCTGGCTGAATGATTTTATGGTTTTCCCTCTGTGTGTGTGTGTGTGTGTGTGTGTGTGTGTGTGTGTGTGTGTGTGTGTTCATCTTAGCTATATTCATTTCTTTAATTGTAGAGATCAATTTTTCTTTTAAATTATTAATATCATTAATAGAACCACAGATGGCTGAGGAGTATAAGCGTTTTTTTTTGTCATAATTATGTGTGTGTGCGTGTGTGTGCCTGTGCGTGTGTTCTGCATGTGTGTATATAGAGTGCTTGCATTATATTTGCATTACCACTCATTTGGTCCAATTCATCTGCTTAACCTGTGCTTATTCTTCATTAACAGATGCCCAGCCTGCCGTAGGTAAGCGCTTTGCTTTACAGGTTTATCATTTGTATGTGTGTGTGTGTGTGTGTGTGTGTGTGTGCGTGCATGTGTGCGTGTGCAGTTCCAGCCTGGAGAAATTGCAGTTGTCTCAGTGGATAGGCTTATATATTTTGTTTTATCCGATCACTATTACACAGCTTTTTCTTTCATAATCACACACACACACACACACACACACACACACACACACACACACATATCTTGGCAGCGTAAATTCGTTTCCCGTCACAGTCTGAGGAGACCGCAGCAGTACTTTGGGTTGTGTTTAACCCCTCATTGTCCACAGCGCTAATTTCAATGTACCCAATTGTTTCTTTTCATTTAGCAA
>OMLF01057654.1:9039-33969 GCA_900302615.1 Holocentrus rufus | reverse complement strand
TTTTGTCATAATTATGTGTGTGTGCGTGTGTGTGTGTGTGCCTGTGCGTGTGTTCTGCATGTGTGTATATAGAGTGCTTGCATTATATTTGCATTACCACTCATTTGGTCCAATTCATCTGCTTAACCTGTGCTTATTCTTCATTAACAGATGCCCAGCCTGCCGTAGGTAAGCGCTTTGCTTTACAGGTTTATCATGTGTGTGTGTGTGTGTGTGTGTGTGCGCGCAGTTCCAGCCTGGAGAAATTGCAGTTGTCTCAGTGGATAGGCTTATATATTTTGTTTTATCCGATCACTATTACACAGCTTTTTCTTTCATAATCACACACACACACACATATCTTGGCAGCGTAAATTCGTTTCCCGTCACAGTCTGAGGAGACCGCAGCAGTACTTTGGGTTGTGTTTAACCCCTCATTGTCCACAGCACTAATTTCAATGTACCCAATTGTTTCTTTTCATTTAGCAAACAATGAGCCGAGGGATGGTAAGGAAAAGACACGATACACAACCTCCATGCTCGCTTGTGGTTTCCGTTTTTTGTGTTTCCCTGCGTCGTGTGTTACTGGACATGGTTGATGGTCACAGACTGACAGACTGAAGCTATGCCTCACTAAACTCACTGGTAGTCACAGTGTATTCAGTCAGGATTTGGGTTGTTGACTGGTTGTCATGGTAATCACTGATCTGATGTAATGATTTGATAAGGAAAGCCTTGCAGGTTAGTGGTCTTGGGATCACTTCCTCCAATATGTACTTGACTCCTTATTAGTCCACTGAAACCTAAACTATTTATTTATGTATTTTTATTTTAAGCCTTGGATTACAGTCAAATTATTATTTATTCTTTTTTAACAAGATTCTGCCCTTTCCAACATCAACATCAATGCATCTTCATGGGCTAAAGTAGTGATTTAAATTTTTTGAATAGATATAAAATGAATTTTGTGCACTGGCAAGATGTTGAGGTTTCAGAGGTTTAAGGTGAATTGATAAGGTAGTACATAATATATCCTGTGTGTATTCATACTGAGTGTATATCATGACCTGTGTGCATGAGTGGGCCTGCTAAATGATCTGCTGAAGGATGTCGGTGTAAGACTGCGCTGATTGTTTTTTCATTACCAGTTATTTACAGCATGGCCGCCATGCCCTTCATCGTTCATCCTTTTACGTTTTGTGTGGATGAGATGAAATACGAGAAACGTGAGATATTATGTCTTCTATCTGGCATTGCACTGGTGATGAATTAGGGGATGTATTGAATAAGTAATAGCTGTGAAATTATACTCATGTTTCATCATCTGAGATGAAGAACAAGATTTTGAAAAAGGCATAAAAGCGTCCCAACCGGGGATGGTAATGTTGCTATTCTGAGGCTGGTAATACAATCTGAGGCTAGTAATACTCAGTGTGGGCTAGTATTCTTCACGGTGGTCTGGTGCAAACTGTCCTCACGGCACAAAATGAGAACGGGGACTGCAGAGAGGTTATAGTCAATTAAACCCAGCAGGCTATTCTCCAAAATCCTTAAGTTCCACTCTCAGAGCCAAGGACAATGTCTGGAGTTAATTTCACCCACCAACTCTTATCCGGCAGCACAGCGAGTGTCCAGCGTAACAGTGTAAGAGTGTAAACATTCAAAAATGTCCCCTGGGTGCCATTCCAGGATCAGCTTCACTCACTTAGCATTCTGACTGAAACCCTTTAAATCATCCCGAACATCTGAACTTGGATCTGTCCTCAGGGGCACTTTTGATTAAAAGATCAAATTAACTGAGCCCATAAAAGCAGAGAGGGAGGGAGAGGCGCCGACGGTGGGGCTCTCTGGATTTATGGAGGCGCATGACCTTATTTGACACCTGACCCTGGATCCATTCTCTCAACAACTGCTTTTGCCCAATGGATTTCTACTCAGGGTCCTACTCACTCAACTCGACTGGTGGTCTGATGTGTCTTTATCTTTACCCAGTGCTTGTTCATAAACCCCCCCCTCCCCTTTTCCCTTTAGAAACCATCCGAAGGTGAGACAAATGAGAGAAACTGTTTATGTACATGATGTACAGTTAACAATTGTTGGAGTTCTCCTTAATTAAAGTGATTTCTAAACTTGATTGCTGAAGATGTAACTCATTAACAGTTTTGTGTTTTGGGGAGAAAAAAAAAACAGGATATGTTAATTAGAGTTGGAGACGGGAAGATGTGTTTTTTTTTTGAGTGTGAGAGCACGTTGATCTAATGTGTGAGTGTTCCTCACCTGAAGTCAAGATTATCATAGGGCCAATTAACGCTTGTCTTTAACAGCACAGCACAGATACTGTACAGACTGACGTGTTCCCCGCTTTCTCTTCCTTTCCCCCCCCTCCCTCTTGATGCAGAGTTGCCTCCCGATGGTAAGAGAAATGAATACGTTGGTTGTCTTTGTGAAGCACATCCGCTGACAAGCAAACACCTTACAGAGGTTACATCAATTTACTCTCAAAAGAAACAAGCAAACGGATAAAAGGGCGGCTCATTTTTACAGCCCAGATAAGCGCGGCGTGCGGCTTCGGCACTTGCTCTGTCAGTGCGGCAGGAGATTGCACAAAGTCAACGCTAATGTTATGTCTTCAGAGGTGATCTGAGTCGTTCCTTCAGTCCCCGGGCCGGGCCAGTTTCAGTCATTTGTCATAATGTCCCAAATGGCTTATGCACTGTACCAGCAAAGACATTACACAAACACTCTGAATCCTTTTGCCTCTGCTACCAGACAATTTTATATGACAAAAGATGGACTTCAATGGTTTGATATCCCATAATACTAGTACCAAACATATAAGGGTTCCCCAGTGCCCAGCAAATGGTTGATCCACTGTAGGAGATTGAAAAGCGCTGATTTGGTGGTTTGCTTGGTCCCCTTGTCCCCCTGTTGTCGTCGACTCTCTGTGTTGCATCTTCAATGAGCGGCGATCGGACTGTGTTGCCTTGATCTAATTTGACCTCTGTGACTCCTCTAACACCCATCGCAGAGCATTTACCAGGGGAGGAGCCTCAGCTGTCTGAGCTGACCGGCCTGTTCGTGCAGAGGCCAGAGAGCGCCACGGCAATAAAAGGTCTGACAAAAATCATCATAAAAACCCTGAGTTATATCCAAAATGAATGCAATGTGCGACTAAACGTCCTGTTCTAGCTGGAGAATGTACAGTTCATCACTTTGAGATAATTACGTTGTGACGTCCTCGTGCACGGCAGGCAAGGACATCACCTTTGTGGCTAAAGTGGACTCCTCCAACCTGACGAGGAAGCCGAACATGAAGTGGCTGAAGGGGAAGTGGCTCGACTTGGGCAGCAAAGCCGGAAAGCACCTGCAGTTCAAAGAGACCTACGACAGGAACACCAAGGTGTGTTTGTGTGTGTGTGTATGTGTGTTTCTCTGTCAGTGCACGTTATATTAAGTGCTACATTGTAGTTTTTCAATTTCATGTTCAATTATGTGGCAATAGCACGAAGTGGACATTTCCATCTCACATGATAAAGTTAGCTTTGGTGTGCATTAAAGGTGCAATATGCCAAATCGCTGAAAGTCAATTGATGTGAGGACCCGATAGACTCAACTGACAAAAAATGTGTATTAAGCACATAACGTGATGGTTAAGTCTGCAGGGTTCATCATCCGACCGACTCACTGATAGATTTTGTTGTAGTCCACATTTTTTTTCAATTGAGTCTTAAAGGTCCTCAGTCATGCCTCCTTCTTTACATAATCATTTCATGGATGGAAAACATAAACATGTTTTCCCTATTGCACTATTTGCATTTTAAAAATGTACATATTTCAAGAACTTTCAGGAGATTAGTCTGTACCAATGCTTTCACCAAATTAAATTAAATCAAATTGAAATTAGAAATTAGAATCATTTCAAGTCAAGGGTGAGCCGGAGTTTTTAAACATTTTCATACTCTGGACCTCTAAGTTGACTTTCATTAAGCTGATCACTCCCATTTGAAATTATTTTGTGCTCGGGACTTTAATCTTTTTTTGTGTGAAAATAAACTATTCCTTATTTTGCTGAGGACCCCCGGGAAGGCCCTCGCGGGCCGCAAAGGGTCCCCACACCTCACTTTGAAACAGACGACCAACATAACATTTATTAATTCTACAAAATGGAATCAAATCAACAGCATCATATCCACCATATCAGAGGCATCGTCCAATCAGCAAACCAATACATCAGTCTGACTATACTGTGCAGCCGCTATACATCCTGTACGTATGTGTGTTTGCATATTTGCAGGTGCATGTGTGTGTGTGTGTGTGTGTGTGTGTGTGTGTGGGTGGGTGTTGATTTAATCGTGTGTGTTCCTGGCCCATCATCTCCTCCTTCTCTGTCAGGTCTACACTTACGAGATGAGCATCATCAAAGTGGTGGATGGAGACGCAGGTGGCTATCGCTGCGAGGTCACCTCCAAAGACAAGTGCGACAGCTGCACATTCGAAGTCTCCGTGGAGGGTAGGTCTGCAGACAGACACTTAATCACATTATTGTCATCTTCCATTCAGCGGATCCACCATTACTACGTAACTGGCTTTGTCAGCCAATAACTCAGCGTGTGCGATACACATTAGGCCCTATCATTTAGTGGCTTAGCGAGGTCATCAGTCCATTATTCCTTTGCCGGTCAGCCTGCTGTGTAATGAATTAACCTAGCGGAGCTCTCACCAGTCTCTCTCCTTTTGTCTGGTTTTAGCTGTACAAGAGGAGCAGCAGGCCAACATCCTGGAGGCGTTTAAGCGATCGTGAGTGTCAGTGTCAGTGAGGGTCTATTCAACATGTCACCCGTCACACCGTCTCCCATATGCTCCTCTGTAGATCGCTGCCTCTGGGCATCTGTCAGTCTCGACGAGCATCTCTGCCTGTGTGTCTGTCGATCCTTCAGTTGTAGCTGACTTTGTAAGAGTCAGTCTGTCTCCCGTATCTTTCTCTGTCTGTCACGTCTCGGTGCGTCTGCCGTCTTGGTGTTTCGCTTCACCTGGAGTCCCTCATGGCTCAGAGTCTTTTGTGTTTCGTCACATGTCTCGGTGACAGTCTCAGAAGGGACTGTGTCTGTTTTATATGTATCCGTTTCTCTCACTCTGTCTATTTCTGACTCACTGTGTTTGTGTGAACTGTTCCTGTGCATGTTTCTTGTGCGTCTGTCTCTGTATTTCTTATTTATTTATTTATTTTTTTTCAGTTTGCGTGTTCTCAACACATTCACTTTCCATATGTGTTTTGTGAGAGTGCAAATCAGCTGAGACATTCACGCTGACAACTCCTCGGGCCTCCGTATTTTTAATCGCTGTTTAAAATATAATCTCCTTCCCTTATTAGAAGTCAAGCCGAGAGGCGGAGGTAAGACGAGAAACACAACATGCGAAAAGACAGCGTCATATTGTGTTTTAGACAAGACGATGGTGTGTTTCTTTGCCGATGAGGGAGAGAGAGTGCGAGCGGCTGATGTGATAAATGAAAAGGGAAAAGTTGGTTAAATCTGAGACGTGCTGCTGAATAGATAATGGATGAATGTGTTTAACACCTTGTAATGTGGAGGTCAAGACGCTCAACCTCCTGGCATCCATCAGGAAGTAAATACAGAGAACTGTGTCTCCTGTGGGATACTCGTCTGTGTGATTCTCATCCCGTGGCTTGCCTTCATCCGCTCTGACTCCACTCTTCGGGATAAACACCTTGTTCACCCATCACGTCTCTGGAGTTTCCAGCCCAGACCGCAGTTTGTTTCATGTCTGAAATAGCCCGAGTTCTTCTTCATAGGCCCCAGGCATATCTGGCTATTTTTTCTTCTTCATTTTGTCACTGTAACGTCCAGTTGGCCGACTGAAAATGCTTCAAAGGAAACTGGAACGTTTTCTATGGATGTGTGTGTGTTGGGGATGGGCGATACTGATTCCTTTTCGATCCGATACTAATTAATACCATGGTATCCCGATACCAATACTTTCAATACTATTTTTGTACACATATAATGGGGAAATTTAATTTAATTTAATTTTATTCTCTGTGATGGACAGAGTTTGTGCGAATTCCTGCCACAGGTCCTGACTTTCCCGTCAGGAAACATTGTGTCCATAAAAAAATGAACGGGCAAAGACTGATCATCAAGAAGAATCCAATCCTGTAAGACCATTCATGTTGGTATTTTAAAAACAAATAAAAGAAGGAGGAAGTTTGGAGGAAATGTCAGCCGTGATGGATCCACCACCAGTATGTTTTGGTTCTGATGCGTACTGTGATGATGGATGATGGACGGTACGTGAGCAGCAGGGGAAGCTGGATGATCAAAAATTGACGTGGCGCGTTTTATCTGAACAAGTTGTTAAGCACTACTAAACATCAGACTTCTTTGTTTTCAGTTCAATAACAACGATTGTAAAACACATCTCCAAATTCTTCAACAGCATTCAACAAAAGTTCAATTACGTTACTACCCTTTTCAAGAGTTATTATTCATATTGAGTCAACAGAAAAATGTGGGCAAATATTGTTCACTGGACTGAAATAACTCCAAACAATACTTCACTTTTTTGTTGCAGCACTATTGTCCACTCCACTCACTTGTTGTGTCTCTGACAGCGACTGCATGTCTTTCAGAGGGACCATATATATGAGGAACAGGGAGAGAGAGAGGGTGGCAGGAAAAGTAGTTCCTCTCCCAGACAACTGCTATGAACATTTACTTATTCACCATTTTTCAGCATCAGGTCTCTATCCATCAGTCTCATAGAAAATAAATATTTAAATTGCCGATTAGTGAAAACAGTTGGTATTGATAATTTATGTAAGGATCAAATCTCCAAAGAAGATCAGAAGCATCGATATTTTATTTATCGATCCGCCCATCCCTTGTGTGTGCATAGTGTGTGAGTGTTACATAGTGTGTGAGTGTTACGGAATATTCTTAGCGGCCGTGCAAACAGAGGACGCACTTGCATGGAAAAATGCACAAAAAGTGAGTAGAAAAGGACGCATTTCACCGTTACTATGACAACATGCGCCATCGCGGCAGCTACTTACCAGCAGTAGGTATCATCAGCGTCCACATCGCTGGCTTCTTCTTCTTCCTCTTCTTCTTCTTCTTCTTCTTCTTTTTTTAATCTTAAGTCATAGTTCCGCTGCATCAGACACTGTTGTGATTAACCTCTCCCTCGAAATTTTTGAGCAACTTTTTATCATTACTTGCCCCGCCCCTTCTCTGTTGTGATTGGTCGCGTGTTCTAAAACTGACAGCAATGATCGCTGCTTCTGCTGTTCAAACCCAGGCAGCACCTGGCTGCGTTGCATCAGAAAAATATGATGCGACCCAAGGTAAAAAGATAACTCTCATGGTGCATGTTTACCTTGAGAAGCAATTAAAATATATCGGGATATCTGACACTTTGTCTGTGTGCACGGCGTGTTCACTCACAACAATTTTTTTTTTTGACTGCTCAGAAAAAAAAAAATTTAATTAAACAGCCAGACATTGTCAAATTATAACTGTATTAGCAGCATTCTGCATCCGATCCTACTGGTTTGCTTGATGTTTTGCTTTGTACGCTGCGGGTCACGGGACGTGTGATTAGCACATCCATTAACATGCAAGCTGAAATGAAAGTCGTCCGCTCCACTTCAGCTCTGCTTGGTGTCTGCAGCGGCCTTTACAGTTAGAGAATGAAGCTGTCCTATGAGAGTCTGTGAGCAGCCGACAGCAGCCGGCACTTCAGTGTTTCTGCTTCCCTGCAAGTATGTGGTTGTTCCTGTGGGAAACCACGAGTATCGTAGCAGCCTTTATCTCATGATTGGTTGGCTGATAAAATAACGGTTGACGTCATGGATTTTTTTCTGAAAAGTTTAACTTGTTTCAAGTGAAAAACAAAAACAAAAAAAGCAGCATTTTTTGGGCATTGTTTTTCAGAACCACTTTCTTGGCATTTGATTGATGCTTCCTATAGGATTCCCTGTAAAAACAGACGGTGGTAGCTGAGAAAAAACACATGTCTGAACAAATTTGTATTCATATTACTGACTGTTTGCTGTACCAGTATTTGTACATACTGGTATTCATATTTTGCGGATTCATTCATAGCCACTGTCTTACTACAGGTAAATGCCAAAATAAAGGGAACAGCACCATATAGTGTATTAGTATGTGCCATTAAAACACACCCTGTTTTAATGGGTGTTTGAGTGTGAGTGTTAACACATATATCGTCTTTTAATGAGCAGAAAAGGCGCTGCTGAGAGCGCTTTTGTGCCAATGGGTCAGGTTATGTAGTGTACGCATTGTATCCTTGGCTCGAGTAATTACATTTTTCATATTTTCTATAAACACAATTAAACATTGCGAGGAAGATGTTGCTATGTCTAGTGCTGGCATTAGAGGCAACACTGATCTGAGACTTCTTGTGAAATACTCACCAGATATTCTCCCAATCGGGCAGCACGCTGCCTCCATGTGGTTGGTGTTTCAGTATCTTCTGTGTCACACAGATCAGAGTATTCGCTTACTAACAAAGCAAGTCTCTATGTTGGCATTTTCTGCTCCATCTCCATCTTGTTTGTGTACAATGACAGTGCCATGTTGGCTCTCCACTGCTGGTTGGTAAAACGGCGGTTGACGTCATCACACATCTTCCGGAAAACTTTTCAACTTCTGAAAGCGTCAGACCCAGCAGTGGAACTGGAAAGCGCTCGCTTCCCTTTGGATTCCACATTAAAAAAAAAAAACAAATGCTACGTGTTCACACCCATGGTACAGGACCATCCGAAAAGCTTCAGTGAACCTTGTGATAATTTGCACCACAGTCTGAAACTCAGCAGCACTTTCCTCCCACCAAAAATTCCGTCGTTTGGGGGTTTTGACGGTGGTGGAAAACACAATCTCAGGTGCTGCTCCAGAATCTCCCTTAAGTGCCGAAGCGGGTTGAAACCGGTGACCTTCACGGTAAACGGCTGTTTTCATGCTCACCCAACCATTCAGTGATCACTTCTGCCCCGTGGATGAGAGCATTATCGTCCTGAAAGATTCTGCTCCCATTGTGATAAGAGGGATAACATGGGGGACTGTTATCCTTGGATGAACCATTCATCCATAAGAGGTACATGATCACTCAGGCCGACTTTTGTATTTATTGGCATTTACCTTTCAGTGGAGCTGAGCCATGCCAGGAGAATGCTCTCCACACCGTAACAGAGCTGCCAGAACCATTCACAGTGGAAAAACAGCGAGCACTCCAGCCTGTAGACATTTATTGGCGTGTGCCACACATAGTACTTGTCAGCTTGTTGAGAACAGAGTGAATTATGACTCATGACCATGTGACCGCCTTTTGCACCACTTCACTTGAAAAGGTGCATTTTATAGGTATAACAAAGGGTCGGGTTTATGCTCTGCAGGCCAGCCCCAGCGTGCCTCTTGATGAAGTTTTCAAAAGATTCTTCTAAATGAAACTGGATGCTCTTGCCTTTACAACAGATCGACGGATTCAAAGTTGGTTGCCGGCTTTCGCTTGCATTTCGAAACACTGCATAGAGATCAGGGCAAAGGCTACGCCCTTCTGTTCTCAGTTCATGATTTTTGCCTTTGCCTCAGACTTCAACGCAGGGTTGAGTGATTTGGTAAGAAAAAAATCATATTGCAATTATTTCGGCAGGCATTGCGATATGATTCTTGATTTTATTGGGGAGGCTAATTTTTGCATCATCATTTTCATTTTTTTCACTGGGAAAAAAACACTGAAAATATGAGGATGTGATTTTTACTGTTGTCTGTACTAAACAAACCTAGAGAATACAATTTGTAGGCCAGAGCATCTCTGTAGCACCACAATACTGCATTTACAAAAAAAATTGCAGCTCCTATTATTTGGATATTGCACTTGGCCATATTGCAATTTAAATATTTAGATGAATTGTCCAGCCCTACTTCCATGGCAACATCACCTTTAGCTGCTATCCTTTAGCAAAACCCAAATTTACAGTGGGATTGTTTTAGGGCCAGGTATTGGCTGGAACCTGACAATATAATCCATATTGCAATACATGAGCCACAATACCATTTACATCTGGACCTGCCTATGATTTTCATACATGACCCTAAACATAGTAGGATGCTAAGTGCCTGATTACCTCCCTGTGAAAGAGTGTTTTTAATGTACTTTGTATCGCTCATTTACTTTTATTTACGTTTCTTTTATCATGTGATATATGTGCTTAATTGTGCTTAAGCAGTATCTATTGCTTATATTGTTTATCTCTGTCAAGCATGCTTATATGTACGTGTCTATTGTGATTTTTTCGTCTGTTACTTGAATTTAGGGCGTAATGGTAGCTTGTAGTCTTCATCAGACGCTCTGCTCTGTGTTTTTACTCATTCATCCTATTTTTATGTCCAAAACAGAGCGAAAAAAAGGTAAGCTTTTTCTCCACAGGCACTAATTCATTAGAGCCCCACTTTATGTTGTTGCTTTTGCTTGTGTTGTCTTTGTTGCTTTTGTAATTGTGTCTTGTAATTCCTGTGCCTATTTATAGATCTGTGTACTTGTGGAAGGATAGGGGTGGGTTTTTGAGAGTATTTTTTGCTAATGCTCTTCTTCACTCTGTAATGGCAATTCACCAGTTTTGTAAATAGTTTTTTTTTTTTTAAACGTACCGTGACGTTTAGACAAAAGTACATTAAAATGGTTTTGGAGTTGTTTGCAATTGAACTAATCCTCTGATTCTTCTCCTTTCTCTCAAATCCAGCGGCGATGCAGGTGAGGACGCCGGCGATCTGGACTTCAGCGCCCTCCTCAAGAAAAGGTAACACGGACACTGCAACAGCCACAGGAGCGAGATGTGTCACATTATCCACTTTATCACCTGGATGGATTCTCATTCTTTGATTTTGCCTCACATACACACACACACACACATCACATGCACATGCACAGGGAGAAGAAACAACAGCAGATGCCCAAAGAGGAAGTGGATGTGTGGGAAATCTTGAAGGAGGCCCGGCCCTGCGACTACGAGAAGATTGCCTTCGAGTACGGCATCACAGACCTCAGGGGCATGCTGAAGAGGCTGAAGAAGATGAGGAAGGTGGAGCCCAAGAAGAGCGACGGTGAGGAGGGAGAGAGGAGACGGGAGAAGGGTTACTGGGCGAAGGCAGACTCTGCACTCGGAGTGAGGCAGCCGGCAGGAAACGAGAGCTCTGTAATGGAGTGGGTTGTAAATACCAAGAGCGTTTAAAGGCCTCTGGGGATGACAGGTGGAATATATGTTATAGCATATGCTCGCTTCCGGCTGGCATCTGTGGAATGGGCATTAAAACAGTGGTTACAGCATACTAACAGGAGAACTTTCCTTTCAGCTTTCCTGAAGAAACTGGATCCAGCCTACTCAGTGGACAAAGGCAAGAAGATCCAGCTCACCGTGGACGTGGCCGACCCCAACGCTCAGGTCAAGTGGCTCAAGAACGGACAGGAGATCAAACCATCAGCCAAGTGAGCCAACTAACAATATTGAGGGGTCCCCTTTGTGTATATGTAGTATATTGAACCAGTTTAGGGAGGTAAAAATTGGAGCATTAAAACAGATTGATGATGGGATGTGTGTTTGGATCCTAAACTAGACTTCAGAGTGTCAAAGTGTAATCAGGACAAGGTGATCTAAGATATAGCCAGTCGTGTTTAAAGCTGCTGCCTGTGAAATTTAAAATGTAGTGAATTTGGTGACCCACTGAGTCCCTCAGGCTTCCTGTCCACACTAAGCCGCCGTTTCCCATCCGCGAAAAGCAGGCTGTTCAAAAACGCTCACCGAGGTGTGTAAACTTTAAAACTGACATTGCGTGGACGGGGAAGTTTTTTGAAAACACTGACATAGCACTTTTATGTGATCTAGGCTGTCGTCGAGTATCGAGCACGTACAGGCCTCACGCACAGGCATGTGAATGCTTGATAGGGGGCGTCAAGCGTTTTGGGACGTTTCAGTGTGGACAGGAGGCTTTTGGAAAATGGTCCGGAAACGCACGGTGAATGAAAATGTAAGTGTGGGGTAGTGTGGATGGAACACTAAAAGGGCTTTTTAAATTTACCTGACTTTTTGTAGATGTGGCCTTTACATCAAAGACAGACCCACCGCCAAACTAACAATAATCCCTATAGAAGTGTTTTAGTCTGTCCAAGCACAGCAAAAATATCCATCTTAACAAGTCATTTATTCTCATATTCAGTGTTAAAATCTTGTTTTTCTTCAAAAAAATGAAAAAAATTGCCAGTGGGATGAGACAGTCCCACTTGTTTCCAGTGCTAATCAACCTGTTTTCAAAATGTTCTTGAATCAAGCGTCATTTTCTTGATACGAGTGGGAAGATCTGCCTTATTCTGCCTTGTTTCAATTTATACTTAACTTAACAGTAATGATAGAGACTACACTGGCCTCTATTCAGCTTGGTTACTCTTTCTATTAACCTTTTTTAACCCAGAGAAGCGCAATATATTCATGTAAAATCTTTGCATTAGTTACATAGTCACTTAATTATCGGAATTGTTTAAGCTCAATAATGAATAATAACTCTGCAGCTGCCTGGCTAACTACAGTATTCGTAATCGTTTCCATTATGCACAGGCTAGAAACCCAGATGTCAGTCACAATTCCACAAAAAGAGCTGATTAAATTTTGTTAACAGATTTTAACAGACTTACTGTTTAATTGGCAACTTGTCCAGCAGAGAGAAAGCCTGCAGTGTGTTGTCGACCTCCTTCAGCTCCGTCCAACAAGTGAACACCTGACCGAGGTTCACCCTGGTCTTCCCCCTTCTCAGTCTCTGCCTCTTTTGTCTTATTTTTGCCTCCTCTGTCAAAGGCTTCTTTTTGCATCACAACAAAGAGGGGACAGCTGTTGTGAATCGTGTTTTTTCAATAGTTACACCATCTGCCATTTTGAGTACCTTTATGTTCGTTCAAAGTGAGGCAGTCCTTCCTGTTTTGGCTGAGGCGCTTCACTGGAAATAATGCCTGGAGATCACATAAAAATAAACACATACACATTGAAAATAATGCATAATACATAATACGTACTAGAGTTTAACTAATATGGGTTTTTTTGAAACCTGATACTGATTCTGCTACTTTTTTTTTAACTGACACTGCCGATGAATAAACAGATAAATATTTTGTGCTGATATTCAACATCTTTAAATTTGAAAATTACTATGTAAATAAATAAACAAATACTAGAGTAAATTTCTTTTATGAAATGTTTACACAAACAAAATGAACAAAGAGAATATTCCAAATGCAAAATCAAAAGATGAGAGATACAATACAAAGAATACAAAACTATAATGGACTATAATGCGCATAATATACAAAAATATTATTAGAATTATTTTAAAGAGCTAGGGAATAACATCTATTATATGGGAGATGGAAGACACTGACATGCTAGTGTCAGATATTAAAAAGAGGCAGGCATCGGCCTGATATATTGTAACCTGATAATGTCATTATACTATGCATCCAAATAAATTTGGGAATAAGGTAAAGGTTTTACATAAAGCACTCAGTTCTGTGGTGTTTCTGCACTGCACTTCCCAAAGATCACCTGTCAATCAAACAGTGTGGGTGGGACTGTGAAATCCTTTCCTTTTTGTTTATGGAGTTTGAGTTTCTGTAGGTGGCGCTCTCAGCCATTTTGGCTGTCACTGCTCATGCAAAACTGCACAGTCCCACTATTGCTGCTGTCCTATGAAAAATAATCCCACTATTCAAGTAAACGTGTGTGTTGGTGTGCTTTGATGTTTTGTCACCATGTAGGTACAGCAGCACAAATATGTGTGGTGCGTGCAGAGTGTGTATGTGTGCGTGTGTGTGTGTGTGCGTGCGGGGGGGTGCAGCATGTGTGTGTTTGTGGCTGTACAGCACTCAAGGGCCCAACAAGAGGAGTGTGTGTGGACTCTGTCTTAGTCTGTAAATGTGAGTCACTCAAGTGAAGCTATTGTCTTCAGGCCTTCTGCGTCTGATTGTGGCTGGATGGATTGAAAACAGTTCATTATTCTCTCTCTCTCTCTCTCTCTCCCTCTCTCTCTCTCTCTCTCTCCCTCCATACACTCTTCCTCTGTCATCCCTGTGTTTCCAGGTATGTGTTTGAGAGCGTGGGCAACAAGCGGACACTCACCATCAACAAGTGCAACCTGTCGGATGACGCAGCCTATGAGTGTGTGGTGGGAGAGGAGAAGAGCTTCACGGAGGTTTTTGTCAAAGGTACATGACTCATTGTCTTTGGAGGGATCCTTCTTTCAGGAGGGAGAGGTTTTATTCTGCTCGGTTTAGCAATCGCTGTCATTGGAGCGTTGTGAAGCTTGACAGCTCTGTTCTCCTCTCATGTCTGTGTGTCATCTGTTTATTTTCATGCTTTTATGCCACAGAGTAGCGTGCTGCGCCCTGTTGTCTGCTCACGCATTTTTAATGGGTGTGCAGGAAGTGAATTTTTGATGTGGTGTTTATTTGTCTTGTAACACTGTTGTTGTGTCGTTATGTTTCGTTGTCGCTGAGCTCTGTGTATTAATGTCCAATTATGTTTATTGGGGTTGGACTGATATTGGTTTTAGAACGCTCATTGGACCGTATATTGCACTGCTTACTTACCTTATTGTACCAATATTACCAATAATACAGTATTGTTGAATTGAAACAGTCATTATTTTGTGCAGATATACAAAGTCATTTAATTGTAAAGTTTTCCTGAATTTTTCTTTTATTTTTAATAGTTTGGAAAAGCCTTTGAAATAGCATTTACATCATGGGACACTAAATCCAAGTATTGGAATCCAGGAGAATGATCAAAATTAAATCTATAAAATATGTTGCATTCAAATCAGTTCAGGTAAAGGTTAATTAGATGTGGACAACACCTGTGGGCTGTTGTGCAGTTTTCAATGAGAAAGCAGTTCTGGCCCGTATCAATCAACCCCTGATGTTTATATCCGGTCGGTCTCTGTATGTTTGGGTATAAGAGGTTTTAATGGATGGAACAGGGTCCATTCCTGCTGTATTAATCCCATCCTTTACTCCGTGTGCCCACTGCTGCTCATCCTGCTTTTGCATTATCAGAGGCCACACAGGAGGGTAAGCTCCCAGCACAGACACTCTTCATGCAGCTACAGTCTGTGTCTATGTGTGCGGATGGGTGTATTAAGTTTGGTAAAAAAAAAAAATAATAAAAAATAAAATACCGTCCCTGTTGCTTTTGCAAACATCTTGATCGGTACCTTTTATTGTTGATTTATTTTGACATTAGAGGAGGCAGTGGGGTGTTCAGCGGATGGCAGCTAGTCATAACTAGCAGTCACAGTACTTTAAACAAGACATAAAGCACCTCGGCAAAAGCCCGGGCTTTTGCAGCGCCGCGCTATGAACCGAGTCTCTGGCGGATGTTGTGTTGTTACCAACATAGCATCAAATCAACGGCGCCTCACAAAGCCTTGTGAAATGAGCAGAAACTCTGAAATGCAGATTATTTGTTGTGGAGGTAAACAATGTGAAAATTACATTCCTCCACCCTGAAATGGTTATGAGACAAAATCAGGTCGGAGTTGAAGGTAAATGCAAACAGTCACCTTCCACCACGACCTGCACATTTACTTTCAACTACACTATTTCAGTGTCAGACTACAATTATTACATAATCTCATGATTGCAATTATTTGAGCTGACCGCAATCATTTTGCATAATGGTGAGGTTCCACAGTCAAGTCTCCATCCAAACTTCAAAGGGATTTTAAAACTGGGGCCTTCTGGCTATATGGTATTATTCAAAATGGGACCAATATTCACTCATGCAACCATGTATATGTGCTGAGATTTGCACTAAGGCTCATAGGCACATGCACATATATACACACACACACACACACAAAATGTGCATAACATACTTAGATGGAAATTGGCTTTGTGTTTCCTTGTTGCATTTTAACTTTCATAAATGAAATCCAGCAGTCTTGTACATTAATCAACATTGTATTGAAACCCATTTTCATCACATTGGGTTGGCCTACGCTATAATTTTGAAGCAAATGAAAATGGAGGAGAGCCCAATGACTTGGAGGCAATTTGCAGGAATTGCAGTAAAATGGTATGTGTACTATTTTTAAGCTTATGCTATAGTTATGGTATAAAATAAAATCAAATAAATCAATCATTAATTGCAATTACTTGGATGACATTTAATTATCAGCTAAATTGTGACAGCTCTAATCAAACTGCTTTCTGTGTTTTGTTTTTCCTCTTTCATGTAATCCTTAACATATTTCTCTCCCTTTTCATGCCTGGAGCGACTTCTTTGCATTTTAAGACTCTGTGCTCATTTCACATGAAGCACCATGAGCTGGTCAGACTGCACACGTTACCGTGGTGCTGTTACTCAGGTTCAGAGAGTTGCTGGGCCATTCGAGGCTGAAGAGAATATGGAGGTCCAAAGGGGGACTGGATGCTGACGATGACAAATAGCTGCGGCTAGCAGAGCATCAAGCATCACACAATGTGACTCCCACTACCTCTGGAGACCTGAAGTACCCTCCACCTGTACTGCAAGAGCGTTGTGTTGAAGTGGCATTGATACTTGAGGATTGTTGTTGTGCTCTGGTGGGCATCCTATCAAATCCCAAAGTGGGCTGTTACATGTCCCATGTGGTGGTCGTTCTGTCAACCACCATTCATCACCAGAGGTGGAAAGAGCACCTGTGTGAAAGAGAATATTTTGGAGTAGAGGTGATGCTACTTTTACACAAGCCAGAGTACCTGTCAAGAAAAACTGTCAAGTACAATTAAAGCAGCAGCTTACCAAAATAACTCAGTTTACAACTCAGTCGCTTTTGAATGGATTAGGATTTTGTGCATGTTCCAAATTTGCCGAGCTACTAAAGTTAACCTGTTATTTGCTTTGCTGTGCCGGTTGCAAATGATTTTATCGTACAAACTGCTCAGAGAAAATAGCATTATTCACTCTGCTGAAGTACCTCTGTTCATCTCCTACGACCACATTATGTGCACCATTCTTTCTCTTCCCTCGTTTTCCTCCGCTCTCATGTTCATGGCCAGAGTCATTGTGATGATTTAGTGTGAGAGAAATTTTTCAGTTCTGTAACAGCTCAGTGTTTTGTGCCAGTTTAGTGACCTCTACTGTTTTGAAGTGGATGAGGTTTGACTTGAAGCCGTTTGCCGTTTGTCTCCAGAGCCGCCGGTCACCATCACCAAGCTGCTGGACGACGTCCACACCGTGGCGGGGGAGAAGGTCGAGTTTGAGGTGGAGGTGTCCGAGGAAGGAGCCAATGTCAAATGGTGAGGTTCGATTCACCCAAAAATCAAACAACATGTCGTTCATGTGCATCATTCATGCCCTTATTATGGCTATACCTGTATCCCTGTAAGCACAATAGTCTTCTGAGTCCATGGAAAGCAAACATTTCCAGACTGTGTGAAACAACAATAAAAAAAAAAAAGGCCAATGCTAATGTCACTGTACTGTCAGCTCCTCAGGTCTCTCATGATTTAATGTGGCTACATGCACACAGAGACCCTGTAATTACCCTGGAAACTTAATCCACTTGTGAGTTGACTCATGCAAACCTTATGTTCTTGTAATAACATCGACCTGGATAAGCTCTTATTCAAAATACGAATTCAAAAAAGCTATCTAAGATATATTGACAGGCATGTATATATCTTATAATTCTCACTGGTGGCTGTATCACCTCCATAAACTCACTTTCTATGGTTTTATTCTCAATTTTCTGTTTCTTTATTTATGTAGATATACTGTATCTGTTTTTACATTATAGACCTTGAAATGTTATTTAAGCTGTTATCTGGAAAACTGTGGGAACTCAGGTTATCCTGAATAGGATATGCTGATTATATTCATACTTTTATTTATTTATTTTATTATGTTAAATGATTAACAACATAATTCATGGTGACATACAAAACATAATACATACACTTATACATACATATACATTCATCACTGTATACTATATACACTATAGACAATGATCTACACCATGTAGATCATTGTCAGCATGTCCATCACCTCTGTTCCCTTCTCTGTATGGTGAAGTGCCACTGAATGTGTGTGTGTGTGTGTGTGTGTGTGTGTGTGTGTCTGCTTCTTCTTCTCAGGATGAAAGATGGAGTTGAGTTGACCAGAGAGACGGCAGGCTCTAAGTACAGGTTCAAGAAGGACGGGAAGAGGCACGTTTTGATCATAAATGAAGCAACCAA
This sequence comes from Holocentrus rufus, assembly GCA_900302615.1. Lineage (NCBI taxonomy): Eukaryota > Metazoa > Chordata > Actinopteri > Holocentriformes > Holocentridae > Holocentrus > Holocentrus rufus. The sequence continues at coordinate 15,690 of OMLF01057654.1, read as the reverse complement.
AGAGGACATTGGGATGTACTACGCCTTCACCAATGGTGGAGAGTCGAAGGCAGAGCTGGAGGTTGAAGGTACGTTTTCCTCTGTTGGGATCAGGACTGGTGAAAGGAGTGGAAACTAACTTTAGTGTTACTAATATTTAAGTCAGTGGGGAAAAAAAACACTCTACCTGTGCTGTTTCAACATTGACAGGACAGAGATTCGACACTTTACATATTTTTTTTTTTTTCATTTTATTTAATTCGCCATCAGTGTCTGAATGTGTGTGTGAATGGGTGAATGTGAAGTGAACATTGTAAAGCGCTTTGAGTGGTCAGTAGACTAGAATAGCGCTATATAAATACAGTCCATTTACCATTTACCATTTGACCAATTTTTTTATTCCAGTGTGTGTGTGTGTTAGTTGTCCTCATTATTGGTCTCAAATGATTATGTCCATCCAAAAGCTGCATGTAGCCTAGCATAATAATGTTAATGTCAGCCACATCCTAGAGTTAATTTACATAAAAACAATGCAGCAACAACTGACGGCATCAAGATGAACACAAACAAACAAAAGTGATAAAAAACTGCCACATCTTCAAGTTTTGAAAAGCGATCTGAAAATATAACAATGAGAAATAAAATAGAAGTGATAATAGTGCATTACTAGCTTAACTACTGCTAGCAACGCTGTGGTAACGTTGCAGTGACGGACTTAAACAAACAGCATGTACAACCTAAATCAACCCATCTAATCTTGTAAAACACCACACCTACCATACAAGGAAACCAGGGAACAAGGATTAACCTTCTACTAGCCCAATGGTTCAACCAAAAATCTGATTTGAAGAGCAGGTTTATATATTGTGATGTAGCTGCAGTGAAAACTAGCTTGGACCAGTAACTGAACCAGGCTTATAAATTTTACCACTACAGGTCAGTTCAACAAGGACCTAATGAAAAAAAACTACAGTCTCTCTAAGACACTATCAACACATGTTACTTATTTCAACATTATTACTTCATTTATCACTCCCTGCGAGCAGTAATTTGTTACACTCCTTGTTTTATTGCTTTTATCTTACACCCACAAATTTGGCAGTTGTGCTCTCTGAAAAATTAGGACACCTCAGTTGCTTGTGGGTTTTTGTGTAAATGATCAGGGAAACCAAATAATGTTACTGTCTAATGTTTTTGTCTCTTTAAAATCAAAGTAATGGGCATGTGACCGCTCTGGGAAAGAAAAGTTTTCTACTATTTCTCATCTAACTGGTTGGTGACAATAATTGTAGTTTTTGGACAAGTCGGTTGTGACCTAAAATATTCAGTGTGACAACAAAAGGAACAGTTTCTTCTTTGGCAGTTGCTGTCTTGAAATTGGGCAATTAATATGACTGTTAACACATGAATGTTCGACACAATACCAGTCGACACGAACAGGGCGGGCTGTGATGCCTGTCTCAACTCCTGCATGCCATATTCTAAGAAAAACCTTTTCCCCTCATGGACTGTACGTCTCTGCGTATCCTTCAGATAAGGAGCTGGAGGTTCTGCAGAGTATCGCCGATCTGACGGTGAAGGCTGCTGAGCAGGCCGTGTTCAAGTGTGAAGTGTCTGATGACAAAGTCACTGGGAAATGGTTCAAGAACGGTGTCGAAGTCCTGCCCAGCAATCGCATCAAAATGTCACACATTGGAAGGTACCACATCAGATGGGTCCACGATTGAATTAGACATCCTCATGCACACACACACACACACACACACACACACACACGCAGACAAACAAACAGGCATGGGATTCACACATCAACAATGTACAAAAAGCATTGTCTCTGCCACAGAGGCTGAGCAGGGTTTTTGGCTCTTTTTTTTGGATAGACTGCAGTCTGCAAAGCTGTAACAGCAAAACACACACACACACACACATGCACACACACACACACCATACTCACCCATGGGGTTTCTGTCAGTAATCCCTCCATTAGAGCAGCCTATGGCAGTAGATATGCCAAGGCAACCGCGGTCACACAAGGTGAAAGCCATTTAGTATGTTTCTCACTCTGCGATATTGCATTATGGAGTATGTTGCCAGGGAAACCAATTTTTGCATAATTGTGGGTCACGATGAGTGTTGTCTCCTTGGTAACATCTGGTAACGTGTCCCCAGGACCCACAAGCTTACGATTGATGACGTGAAGCCTGAGGATGCTGGAGATTATACCTTTGTTCCTGATGGCTATGCACTTTCTCTCTCCGCAAAACTCAACTTTCTGGGTGAGAGAGACTGACAGACAAAACAAAACATGATGCACCTGATGGCTTTGCAAGCCATCTTGAAGTTTGAATAATGCTGATTCATGTGTTTTTTAATTCTGTTTCCCTCAGAAATCAAGATTGACTATGTTCCCCGCCAAGGTAAGTGTGCCACTTTGCAAGATACATCAGACGTCTTTTTCTTTTTTTTTTTCTTTTTTTTTTTTTTTTTAGTGGCTAACTGCACTACATTGCTAAAGCACATTTTCCATTCCCCACTAATACTGTTAGGACTAGACTGATCAATTTGCTGATATATCGGGCCGATACTGATATGTTATTAAAACTTGAATAACAGTGTCACCTGCCGATGATATGAAACAGGTTTGTACGTTTTTTATGCAGCAGCTTCAATAATGTCACGTTGTAAAACCTGTCTGCTTCAAAAAGCTGCTAGTCGGTGTTGAGTAAAATTCCTTTTTAATGTGATTTACTTACCTTCAAAAGTAACTCATTGCAATATTAATGTGTTACCCACTTCAAAAAACATATAAAGCGCAACGGAATTAAAAATCCAGTTCACTGGCAAAGCCGACGTACTCATTACCGATTTATTTTGAACCATTAGCTGTGCAAGGACATTGTATTGTACCATTAGCTATGAGAATGTGAAATACGATATCTAGGTACAATAAATCAGAAATCACAATATTTACTAAAGATGAGTAGTGCAAAAAAGCGATGCTTTGTGGGATAAGTAAACCTTTGTTTGTACCTTTGCTTTTTGTATTTTTTCAATTATTTTCTTTTTTTATTCAGTACTTCAAAAAAACATTTCTTCTTTTTTTGTTTATTGCTATGAATCAATTTTTATGAGGTCATGATTCATTTCATAGCTAGCATAGCTGGATAGGTTCAAGCTACTTATAGTAAGCAAAAAAAAACACAAAAATGAAACAGTTCGAAGAAAAAAAAAAGTGACAGCATAACCGATTCCAAGAATCAAGAAATAACGCTTTGTGTTACTACAAAAATAAATAAACGAATAATCCATCCCATCACAGTTTTCTTCAACACAGCTGCCAAACCACCTAAGAATTTCATGAGCGTGTTTTACAGTGCAGAGTTTTAGCATCAGGCTCCTCCAGCCTGAAGAGCATAAAATTATGAGGGGAACAGTGAATCCCTGCCATTACATTTTTTGGGGAGGAAACTGATGAAACTATCAGCTGTCAGTAGCTTCAATCTAAATATATCCATATTGATATTACTATCTGCCCTCAAAACCCATATTGTTGTAACTCTTGTTGCCCCTCACCCCTCTCTCCTTCTCCTCCATCAGATCCACCCAAAATCCACCTGGACACGAGCGGCGCGAGCAACAAGAACACAATTGTTGTCGTGGCTGGGAACAAACTCCGCTTTGACGTGGAGATCTCCGGAGAGCCGGCGCCCACCGTGTGCTGGATGAAAGGAGACAGAGTGAGGACACCGACAGGATCCTCACTGTTTACGTCAGAAAGATTCACACACCTAAAATCCTCCACTGTTTTTATGCGTCAGTCATCACTGACGCATATCACTGAATGGCACAAAGGGATAGATGAAGTCGAACGGGAAGGTTGAAATCATCTGTCAGTAGTCTTCATCGTGCATCACCATCTCTCTCTCTCTCTGTCTCTCTTCCTCCCTGCAGGTGATAGAGGAGGCTGAGGGCAGAGTTCGGGTGGAAACGAGGAAGACCCTGAGCAGCTTTGTTATCGAGGGGGCGGAGAGAGAGGACGAGGGCAAGTACAACATCACGGTGATCAACCCCGCCGGCGAGGACAAGGCCGAACTCTTCGTCAAGATTGTGGGTCAGTGGCTTTCCATCACTTTTGCCTTTTTCATTAATTTTTTTCTCTCTTTCAACAGATCAACTCAACTACGCACAGGTCCTTATGAAGTGCAGCTGACTCAGTTGTGATGACAGCAGCCTCTTTGAATTCTTGTTAGCATCACAAATAGATCAATATATCACTTTGCCCATATTGGCTTTTAATCGAAAGTCAGCAATCAGCCAGTGAGTTTCATTGTTCACCGCAATCATGGATATGATGCAGTTTGTGTGATTACATTTTATTGTACTGTATAACTTAGCAATGCTACACCAGGCTTGCTGTCTATATGAGGCCCTTAACCTGAATTAACACCAACTTAACAGTTTGACCGGAAACTCGAAACTGTTGCCACAAAATGATCAAAAACTAGAGGTCAGTACTTCAAAAAACAATTAAGTTCTTAGCATTTGATGGTAGGGATGAATGATAAAAAACAAAACAAAACCAAAAATAACAAAGCATACTGCAATAGTTTTGTCAGATACTGCAATTATGATCTGATTCACAAGTTTAGTAGGAATTATCATTTTCACATCATAATTTTTATTTCATTTTCACTAAAAAATGATTTTTGCTGGGGTCTGTACTGAAGAAACATGTTTTCTTACATCAGGTTTTTGGATATTGCACTTGGACATATTGGGATTTTGATAATATTTTGGTCAGTCAACATGACCAACACTATGACAAAAACATTAATCTTTTGGAAAAGGTAGAAATACATGGTTTGAATTCAGTTTTTATTTTCTCTGCTCATCACTGCTCCTCTGTGTGTATCGAGCTCCTTCTCTAAAAGGCACATCTGCATGTTTTCTCACGTACTGTACTGCCTAAAAAAAAAATCCTTCCTCGCAGTCTCTCATACCCACACCTTGTCTCATTCCCCGCTCTGCTTTTTCTCTCCTCTCCTTCCATCTCCAACTGTAACCTGTCTCTCCAGATGTGCCCAACCCTCCTGAGAATGTCAAATGCACGTCAGTTGGCGAGGACTGTGCCACGATCACATGGGACCCGCCTGCGTTTGACGGCGGAGTTCCCGTTAAAGGTACACACACACACACAACATCTGATGTTCACATCTGATGTCTGCTTCCCAGGAGGAAGACAGACACATTTTGGAATCCACACTGTTTGTTACACTCCAGTGTTTTTATTCACTCTTTCGAATGACCTCACCGTGCGCCGACATCGCTTCCTCCAGGGTACCTGATGGAGAGGAAGAAGGTCGGCTCGTCCAGATGGACCAAGCTCAACTTCGACGTTTACGAGTCCACCACGTACGAGGCTAAGAAGATGATTGAAGGCGTGCTTTATGAGATGAGAGTGTTTGCCGTCAACGGCATCGGCATCTCGCAGCCCAGTGGAAACTCGAAGCCCTTCATGCCCATCGGTGCGTTGCCATTTGTCATTAGCAGAACGGTTAATTAGCAGAGGCTTTTCACACGGTGCTCATTCTGAGGCAGCTTAACCCCACCTCCCTCCCCATTTACACTGGGTATTAACGCATTAATTAGCCCCTCTCTCCTTCAGCCCCCACCAGCGAGCCCATTCGCCTCACGGTGGATGATGTGACCGACACTACCTGCGCGCTGAAGTGGCGTCCTCCAGAGAAGATCGGAGCAGGCGGCATCAACGGCTACATCATCGAGTACTGCAAAGAAGGAAGTAAATACACACAAAGGGCCACATTTACGTACATGTCAGAGTCGCAACACGCTTTCGGTCACAATCTGCCTGGAATTAATGTCAGATTTACGAAGGAAGCAGATGATTACTCAGTCAGCACCTGGGCCGCCTTCTACTCACCGTTTTGTGCGTGGAGCAGAGCTTAGCATGTGTGCACTTGAATGGTGGAGTACTGGAGTTTGTGCCGTATGCAGCCCTCAACCAGAGCACTTGAATTATTGGTTTTGCCCCCATTTGATAAATCACATGCATGCTGTGAAGGGCAGAACACGCCTGAAAAGACGTGCAAAAGGCTTCGTTAATCTGACCCAAAGTACTTCAACTGAGCAATATCAACACCTAATCAGTTGGACAGTGACTGTTTGTGCAAGAATTAAAGTGATTGGTGAATGATTATTGGTTTAGCCAGTCACTGATTGCATGTGATGATTTTCATTTTACTTTTTTTTTTATATATTTTTATAAAGTGCAAAAGAGAAAAATGAAAAAAAGTTACTTTAAGTTGAATATATAATATATTCATATATATACTGGAGTTCATTTTATCTCAGTTACATTTATTTCTGATGGCTGTCAGATCATTTTTATATAGACAGTTACTGTTAAGAGTGTGCACTTGACTTTTATCTGAAAAAGAAAGATCCTCTGTTTTAATGTGACAAATCTTTAAGTATTAGAACATCCAAATCATCTGACAAATCTGATATGTGTGCAGAAACTTATATATGCCAAAACTTATAACTGTATGAAAAGAAAGTTTAAAAGTTTAAAAAATTATTGAAGGCTACTGTGGAATTGATACCAGCAAGTCAGACTTAAAAAAAAAAAAAAAAAAAAAAAAAATAGGAAGG
>OMLF01057652.1:68013-78322 GCA_900302615.1 Holocentrus rufus | reverse complement strand
GATCTGTTTCTCATTATCCTCTGTAGTCTGCTCTCTGTCTGAGTCGGGAGACGAAAAACTTAAATAAACACACTCTCTCTCCCTCTCTCTAGCTCCTTATTCGCCCTCTCCTCTCTCTCTCTCTCTCTCTCTCTCTCCCCTCTTTCCTCTTTCCTCCCCTTCCTCTAGTTCTCACAATCATTAGGCTTATGTTATACTGGCGTGTAACTGGGGCTCGTTTCACTCTATCTGTCATCCTCTTGGGGTTGTGTGGGCAGGCCTTGAATCCTGGAGCGGTCTCAAGATGTTGAAGTCTGGTCGGGTAGAGAGAGAGAGAGAGAGAAAGAGGGAGAGAGAGAGAAAAGTGCTGCCAGTCCATCAAAGCTTCCACTAACTTGTCTTTACAGAAACATCCTGAATTAACTCATGTGACGCACTCGCACTTCGTTTCCCTATGGCCAACATGGCGTTGTGCATTTTTCGAGGCGCTGTTGTTATTTATATGCGACTCCTCTTGAGAATTGAGCTCCCTAAGCTGCAATGAATCCTGATCCAAGTTACTGGCTAATAAAGTTGAAGTTGAACTCGAAAAAAAAAAAAAAAGGTTTCTTAAATGGAGGTAGGCACATTTTTAGCAGTTTAGACACTGGGTGGCTTTATAAATGGAAAGTTTGGGGGGTTTGAAACTGAAAATATAAAGAGCCTAGATGGTCCTCGTGGTGCTAATAAAGGATTTAAAGGTGCTGTTGCAGTGTGATGGAAGTGTACAACATGCTGGAGGAATGGGTGAATGTCAAGTTTATAGGAGCAGGGCGCAAAGAAGAGACGATTCCTGTGGATGTGTTGCCATCATGTGGTCAAACACAGAACAATCCCACTCTGACTTTCATCGCTGCCCGTCTCTGTTTCTGCAGCCCGAGGGCACAGATTACTGGAAATAAGGTGTTGGGAAATCTGACTGACGGGACAGACTGGAATGATAGTCTACCTTTTATCAAAACAAATTATTTGTAATAATAAATTATAGATTTAGACAAACTCACACAGAAAGTATTGATGAAAATGTTTTGTACCACTTTCATCTTTGCTTGAAATAAATAAAAAAGACAATACATGCAAAACCTGAAATTTAAAAATAAAGTTGATCTTAATGCAAGCTTTTTTTTTCATTTATTGTAATGATGTAGGTAGCTGCTGTTTTATTAATTTTCTACATGGATGTTGCTCAGACTCCATGGTGTCCTCACAGTGACTCCACCTGTGGAAAATGAACCCAATCATCATATATCATAAGAACTATAAACTTCCTATAAACATGAATGACTTAATTAAGCCCAGTAAGTCCATTCAGCAAAAACGAAGAAAAAAACTTGTAATGTCGTTGACGCAGTGAAGCAAATTAGCAGGAAAAGGATTTGACCTTCCTGGAGTGCGTGCGTATTCTCTGTGTTTGTGCTCACGCGTCCGTGCAGGTGTCTGAGTCACGTTTCACGGGAATCAACAGTGCCTCAGGACACACAAATATGTGTTATGATCCATGACAAAGGAAAATGTACAAAAGGGAGAAATGATGTGCGTTTTTATTTTATAAAATCGGCTTCATGCCACATAGTTTTAGGGCAGAGACACTTGCGATCCACAAGAGGACGAGGTGTTAGGTATGAAAGGTACCAAGTCATAATTTGAGAGATAAAGAGACAGAGTGATAGACAGAGATGGAGCGATGACATCACACCTCCCTCTCTTCTCTCCCACTCTCTTTGCACAGCATGTTGCAACCTGTGTGACATAAGTGAATATATTAATTCATTCATAACATCTTTTTCCAGTAGCTCAAGACTCTCCTCCTCTTCCACAGAAAGAGATTCATTTTACCTGGGAAAGAAGGAAAGATACAATAAGAACCAGCGGCAGCAGAGGCAGTCACTCCTGGACCTGGACAAGGTGGGTTAAACACTCTTTATCCCTCTCATTATCTTTTATTTTCCCTTGTCTTGCACAGATTTACTGTGTTCTTACTCATTTTGACAAAAAAATAAATTGCTGGTTGCTTATTTTTTGCAGCACTAAGTGACTGTTGTCAGATGAAAAAAGCAAAACTCAAGTTTTTGTGATTTCCATATTTTTGCTTGAATTGAAGGATTGCATCGTCCTCCATGTGTTGAAGTAATTTTATGATGCTTGGGCTGATTATCACTGAATTTTTTTTTCATATATGTGACAAGGAGTCGTTTTAGAGACGCCGAGTTTTCACCTGATGGCAGGGCTTTCACTGTCTGCGGTTTCTCTCGAGTGTTTACTCATTCACTCTCACATAAAACCATCATGGAAAATAAACAGCAAGCTTCAGTGGGACCAGTGCAAGGAAATTAGAATTTATTGAGGGAAAAAAACTATTTGATGTTATTTTCTCACAAGGGAAAGTGTGGTTTTGTGGAGGTCATTTCAGGATATGTGCAGCAAACCGGTTCGAGTTGAATGATCATCGCTGATGCAATTAACATTTGTCTGTACCTCTTTTGTTTCTAATTCTAAAGCTGTCCTCAAAGCTGGGTGATGTTTATATTACCAGCAAACAAGTAAAGGATATAATGTTTTCCTGTTATAACCAAATAGAATAGTCATGTGTTTTCCTGTAGAAAGTATCTGTGAAAGGACAGTGAGAAAAAGCTTTAAAGGATGAAGAGCAAGTAACTACATTTTTTGTGATATCAGCATTTAGCATAATATGATTTATGTATGTAAAATCTGATGTTAAATAATCAAATTGTTTGTCCCACTGAACTAAATTTTAATGGTGTGATGTCAAAAAAAGCAGGCCAAGTCAGGACATCCCCAAAATCATCATATCATCATGATATGAGTTAACTGAAAAATGATAAATGATAATAATGAATAATGCCTGGCCCTATTATTGTACATAGTCACGAGCTGTAATGTAGTTCAGAAGCAGCAGAGAGGGAGGGTGAGAGTAATTCAACTTTTAATTAGGTTTTTTTTGTTGTTGCTATTGTTGTTGTTTTTGTGTTTTGTTTTTTGTTAAGGAACTGCTAGGTTATTGCGATGCATAACTCACTAACTGGAAAATGTTACTGGTCTGCTGGTGAGAGCTCTAACATCCCAAAAATCCTCAAAGGGAGGAGCCTGAAAATTTTAACTCATTTGTCCTATTAACTGAACACCCAGAGCCATCCCTCATCCACACAAATCCTGCTCAGTCTCATTATTATTATTACTATTTGTATTATTATCATTATTATTTTCTCATCTCCAGAATCCAAAGCTCATTCCAGCATGGACACACCAAGTAATCTCTTTTGGTTAACGATGTCAACATCTCATATCCTGAGGACGACAGCCTCGTGAGCAATGACTTCTCCACGGCCCTGGGCGCCCTCATCCTCACCTTGGTCTTCCTCCTGGGGGTCCCCGGCAACCTCTTTGTCATCTGGAGCATCCTGGCGCGTGTCCGGCAGCGCTCTGTGACAACCCTCCTCATCCTCAACCTGGCGTGCGCCAATGGCTTCATCATGGTGCTCACCCTCTTCTTCGTGGTCTACCTGGCCAAGCAGACGTGGGTCTTTGGTGCCGCCATGTGCAAAGGCTTGTTCTACCTGTGCAACACCAACATGTACGCCTCCATCTTCCTCATCACACTGATGAGCGTGCACAGGCTGGTGGCCGTGGTGTGGCCCAGGAAGGTGTCGTCCCTCGCCAGCAGGAAGATTGTGCTTCGTGTGATCGTAGGCCTGTGGATGTTGGCGATGATCATCTCCATCCCTTCTCTGGTGTTTCGAGCAGTGAGAGAGGACAAAGATGAGAGAAATAAGACGAGACTGGTGTGTGCCCCCGATCACGAGCTTCCTCGACATGTAAGTAGACAGAGGAGGCCTGTTTTTTTTGGTTTTATAATGTGTTGACAGGCGTCTTACGAAAAGTGTCGGACAAAACAGAGGCATTTATGAAGTATCGGAAGACGTCTGTGGCACGAGCTTTTAGTGGTAACCAACTAGACGCTTCTCTATATAGGAGAAATGGCTTGGGATGTGTTTGATTTGGCAGAGGGGGGGATTTTGAAATAGCTTTTGATGCCACAGTTTATGTCTATAAAGCCTCTCTGTGATGAGCTGTACAGGCGAGGATGGTGACAACAACAGTGATAGGGTTCATTCCCTGGGGAGCATGCGCGTGATCGGCAAATTACTCTGTAATCTATTACTGTACATTTAGAGATATGTTGTGTGCAAATGTTTGACCCGAGCGTGGCACTAGAGGAAAAGTCATAAGGTCACCACAATGAAGAAAAATCCTCCTTTGGGAAGTGTGAACGCACCTACAAAGTATCATGTCAATCCGCTAATTAGGTTTTTGTGATATCTTGTGTGCAAAGTTTACATGTTGGCCTGAGGGTGGCGCCAGACGAAGGTTCATGATGTCACCAGAACTGTTAAGGTTCATCCCCTGAGGAGCATGAATCTGGTCACCAAATTTCCCAGCAAACCTGTTCCACCTTGCTTTGACGATCCCCGCATGTCCTTAAACGCCACGTTCTTATAATATGCAATATGCAGTCATTACTATAATCTGTTTGTCATCTCACTTCCTGTGCAGGTGAGGTTCCAGTACTCCCTTGAGACCGTGGCGGGATTCATACTGCCTTATGCGGTAATTGTGACCAGCTACGTCCTTATTCTGAGACGCCTGAGGCAGACCGAGCTGACATATAACATCTTCAGTGAGAAACTCATCCTGGCCATTGTGGTGATGTTCGGCCTGTTCTGGCTGCCCTACCACGTCATCAACATGGTGCAGGTGTGTGATTGCATGTGTATCCTATCATTGATCATGTAAATATAGAGGAATAATCCAATTGTTTGAATGAATAGTGAGAATGTGTTGGTTTTTCCAGGTGGCGGCTGAGTGGTACAAAGAGGAAACACCTACAAGGGAAAAGTGAGTCACTCCAGCCTTGTCTTGTTAAGTCTTGTTTGTTATTTTTCACCATTTCAAACAATAATTTGATATCTTCATTGATTAATGATACAAGTGAATCATGTGATTATATGGAGTCACAGTAAACAGTGTAACACTGAAGCACTGAAGAGCAGGTTTTATTCTGCATTTCAGAGATGTCAGAAACTCAGAAAATCTGGGTGATATTTGCCGACAACTCTTGGTTTATTTTGTTGTTATTGTTAGTTATTATTTTGTAATTGTGATAATGATAACAGTCAATATCAATCAAATGTCCTCTTGAGCCCTTTGCCTCTCTCCACAGACTGGATCACATCTGGAAGTCCAGCCGTGCAGTGACCTCGGCTCTGGCCTTCGTCACCTGCTGCGCCCTTCCTGTTTTCTACACCTTTGCTGGGAAATCCCACATGAAGCAGCACGGCTTGGCCTTCATGGCCCGGCTCTTTGAGGACACATCACTGGACCAGGGACCACAAAGTCCACAGAGTCAGCACATGATCTGAGACACTAGATGGGATGTGGAGATGTAGAGTCCACAACTAGTAAAGGAGATGGTGCTGTACAGAAAGGAAAATGAGCTTTGTATAAACAGTTGAAATTGAAAATGGGTGAAATAATGTGTGGAGCTTGTAGAGAGAGTTTGTTGAAGCAAAATGTGAGCTTACTTTTTTTGTTGTACCAATGCAGTGAATTGTTCTTTTATTGATATATCGCTCAGGCACATTCTTGTCATTACGGATCTGTTGACCTGGCCTTTGATTTTCAACGGGGCAATGATGAAATATATCAAATCTTATAACTGTCTATATTCTTAATTAGCAATAAACTCATAATAAACTCAGTCAATGCATCAATGAATCACTGAATGAATGAATGAATGAATCAGTTAATGAAATGAATAAGCACTGAAATTAACTAATTTCTGTTGAAAGAATATAACATTTCATAGATTGTGCTTATTTTACTCTACCTCTAACCAATAGTCTTTACTGTTGGTTAGTAACTCATACAACCTTAAGCAAATAAATAAACAAACAAACAAACAAACAAAAAAATCCAAACTGTGCCTTTAGGAGCCTATTTAAGGACTTCCTAAACTTTCTTCTAACCAATTAAGATCCATCAGAAGAGTGTTTTTGTGAGTGCGGCCCAGCCTCTCCAGTGACCAGCAGAGTGACGCTGCTGAACGAGGGCGTGCATGAGGGTGTGCACGCTCAGCAAACTTTCCCCGGCCGGATAAAGGTTAAAAAAACGAGCTCCATCAGTCCTTGAGCTTCAGCTTTGGCTCCTGCACTCGTTCTCTCTCTCTCCCCTCCTGGTCCACCCCGGAAACCAGCATTCCTGTCAGTGTCGCAGGCTTGTGAGAACTAGTGTGTGTGTGTGTGTGTGTGTGTGTGTGTGTGTGTGTGTGTGTGTGTGCTGTCAGTATGCGTGTTTGTGCTTGTGCGCTCTGCGTCTATGACATAGCAAGCTTGTGCAAGTGTTTGAGTCACTTTGATGATCCGTCATCCCTCGGTTTACGCAACAGCCGCTTTACAGAAAATCAAAAGTGCCTCAGGCCACATAAATATGGATTCTAATCCATGAGAGAGGAATGTATATGGGGGGAAATTTTGCCAATTTGTTGATAAAAGGGGATTCACATATGTAATTTTATAACTGTAACACATACATTCCACATGATGATCAGATATGAAGTTATGTTATGATATGAAGTTTGAGACAGATAGAAAGACAGACAGAGAGAGAGGGGGAGGGAGAGGTGTGTCCTTCCTTTACTCTCTCTCTCTTTCTCTCTCTCTCTCTCTCAGCATGTTGCAGCCTGTGGGGCAGGACATAAGTCAGTTCATTATGGAGTGAGCTAACACATTTTGCATGAGAGGAGACAGAGGAATACACGGATCACCAGTGGCAGCGGAGCCGGTTTGGATATTTGAGTCCGACAGACACAACAGATCAGCGGAGACACAGGGAGGGATCTTCACACCCTGAACAGGTCAGTCCTGGACATTCACTGTAATAACTGACAACCCATGAATCCAATTTAGCTTGGATTTTTTCCCTCCCACAATTCATCAATCTATTTTCCAATCCAACTCCTATTTTTCCATCACCTGCCTCGCCTCCTTTTCAAGGTTCCTGCATATTTTTCCTTTTAAAAATCCATGTAATTTTTATTACTCATAAATGTATGTAAATGATTGATTTTATACATTGGACTAGTTTTGCTGTTCCTTACCAGCCCATGTGGCCTCTCTCAAGATCAGGCAATTTGCAGGGTTATGCTGAATTTTCAGACTTTTTCAAAACTTGCTCATGATTTTATCAGGGAGTTTAACTTTAAACTTTAAAACTTTTCTGTAATTTTTCATAAATTAAAGGCCTGTATTGTAATCCAGCCTTTTTCTCTGTGCATCTGTCTTGCACAGACTTTCTACATTCCATCACTCACTTTATTTTGACAGAAATTACATTGCTTATTTTCTTTCCCTGGTGCTTTTTTCTCTGTTTAAAGCAGCAAAGGCTCCAGTTTTTGTGATTTTGATATTTTTGCTTTAACTGAAGGATTGCATGGTCCTCTGAGATAATTTATGATGCTTGGGCCTACTGTCATTGAAAGTGTTTTTCTTAATTCCTGATAAGCTGTCATTTTGGCGAGATTGTGTTTTCCTCTGAGAGCAGCAATGTGTTGCTTAGATTTTGCTATCTATGTGCTGTGCGTTTCTAACGAGTGACGTAAGTCTGACTCGATTCACTTGTTTACTAATTCACTCTCATATAAAAAGCCATCATGGAAAATAAACAGTGGGCTTCAGTGGGAGCAGAGCAGGGGCCCTATAATTTATTCAGGAAATTAGGACTTGATGTCGTGTTCTCACAAGGGAAAATGTGGTTTTGTGGAGGTTGTTTCAGGATGCACACAGCAAACCAGCTTGTAATGAATGATCATCATTAGCATTTCTCTGCACCCCTTATGTTTACAATAATTCAATTGTCCTCAAAGCTGGTCACTGATACAGCCACCAGCAAACCAATAAGTATGCAAGGTTTTCCTGTAGAGCCAAATAGTTTAAAGTCATGCATTTTCTTCTAGAAAGTCCAAAAACCGTGACCCCATCAGTCCATATCTGTTTTAGTTTCTATGTGAGAAAGAGAGGAGGGGAAGAAGACGCCTAACAGCAAAGAAGATGAATCAGTCTGTGTCGAAATGCTGTTGTTTTTTTTTTTGACTGAGCGCTGCTGATATTTGGCATGTTTTAGCATGCTGTCTCTGAGCGCTGTGCCAGTCTACTATTCGCTAGCGGGCCTGATGTGAATACTTGGGGGGCTGCGTCAGAGCGGCAAACACCCACCAGTCCTCCATGTGAACAAAGATTTTCCTTACATTTATTTCCAATCATTCAGCGCACGTCCCTGGACCAAGTGCACCTATGATTCTGACAGTTTCTATCATCCATAATTTACCTACAAAGTGCCAAAGTGTGCAGTATCAACATAGTACCTCCTCGCCATACTGTTTTAACTGCACATACTTAGCTTTATCAGTAAGTTAAATGACTTAAACAAACTTCTCTGCCCTTTAAAGCAATGAATTAATTTCTCCCCTATAACCTTCTTCCTCCACTCATCATCCTCATGGTTGTAGAACAGTAATAAAAGTCCTTGACAGTCATAAAGACATGTTGGCACTAGATGTATACAAAGAAGTTTTACCAGAAGCAGTCTATGATTTTGTGCAGGCAGATTGTTGAAGGTCACGATACGGCAGGAGAGAGATTTTGATCAAATATTGAGAGGAAGCAATAAAGACATGACTGCCTTATCTGCCTTATCTGCCTTATGCCAAGTATTATTGGGGTAACGAATACCCAGAAATACGTTGGGTAGAGATCTGATCTGCACCCAGTGGCATGCAAACCTGGTTTCTAGTCACGCAGTCCCCCCAAATTGCATGAGTGATAGTGACATCGGATTCTGTGCCCTCGTGCAGAAAGTTTTGTGGTGAATGGAACTGGTGGAGTGGCTTCTTTATCAGCATCTGCCTCCCTGGCCCAAACATACTGCGCAAGAACAGAGAAAGATTTCCAGCTTCCTGAAAGAGTGGAGTAACACTGGTTGCACATGCAACTACAGAGTCAGATGTGGTAAATTTATATGGTTGAATAGAAAAAGGGTAGTAGGCCTACTCAATATAAAGCAGAAGAGGCATGATGAGAGGGATTTAAAAGTTAGATTTTCAAAGTAAAAGTTCTACCATAAGCTCTAGCGTTCAAGATCCAAGACATCCTAAAAGAGAAAAGCTTGAAGGTTTAACAACAGAGGTTCCCTGTTCAGTCTCATTATTATTATTATTATCATTATTATTTTCTCATCTCCAGAATCCAAAGCTCCCTCTAACATGGACACACCAAGTAATCTCTCTTTGGCTAGCGATGTCAACGTCACAAATCCTGAGGACGACAGCCTCGTGAGCAATGACTTCTCCACGGCCCTGGGCGCCCTCATCCTCACCTTGGTCTTCCTCCTGGGCGTCCCTGGCAACCTCTTCATCGTCTGGAGCATCCTGGCACGCACCCGCCGGCGCTCCGTCACCACAATCCTCATCCTCAACCTGGCGTGCGCCGATGGCTTCATCATGGTGCTCACCCTCTTCTTCGTGGTCTACCTGGCCAAGCAGACGTGGGTCTTTGGTGCCGCCATGTGCAAAGGCTTGTTCTACCTGTGCAACACCAACATGTACGCCTCCATCTTCCTCATCACACTGATGAGCGTGCACAGGCTGGTGGCCGTGGTGTGGCCCAGGAAGGTGTCGTCCCTGGCCAGCAAGAAAATTGTGCTTCGGGTGATCGTAGGCCTGTGGATGTTGGTGATGATCATCTCCATCCCTTCTCTGGTGTTTCGAGCAGTGAGAGAGGACAAAGATGAGAGAAATAAGACGAGACTGGTGTGTGCCCCCGATCACGAGCTTCCTCGACATGTAAGTAGACGTCTTGTAATTAAAAAAAAGGTTAGATGAAAGTTAGAAGAAGTTAGATGAAGTTATCTAGATGAAGTTAGATGGTAGGAACTACAGTATAACCACTGAACACGTTTCGTCGTTTTAGTTCCTACCATCTATAGCTCCTACTATCTAACTTCTCCTAAAACGCTTCTTGTTTTTAAAAAAAAATCCAAAACTTAAATAGGCCTACTGCCTGGGCTGAAAAATACAGACTGTATTTGAGCTGAAAATGAACAGAAAACAAATGCATGTTATCCCAGAGCTTCCTGTCAATCCTACCAATGGATGAAACTTTCAGCATTTTTTTTATTCCTGTACTTTTTTTTTTTTTTTTTTTTTTTTTTAAAAATGCCC
>OMLF01057652.1:46048-59467 GCA_900302615.1 Holocentrus rufus | reverse complement strand
GCCCCCCAAGTGTTGAACGGAGTCGCTCCTGCGCTCAACACCAACTACGAGTTCACCAAAGAGCTGGGCCGTGTGCTGAGGCGGCCCACCATCTTTCCTGTGCCCGGCTTCGTCATGAACACTCTGATGGGCGCCGAGAGGGCCATAGTCCTCACCCAGGGCCAGAAAGTTAAACCCAAGAGGACTTTAGAGTCCGGGTTTCAGTACAAGTATCCGGACTTGACCTCAGCCCTGAGGGAGATTGTTGGGAGTTAACGGATCAGGAGAAATCGAGAGAAGAATCTTTTGCAAGACATGATTGTGGCACTTCTTTGGTGTTATATAAAATATGCAGATTTACTTCTGTTTTCCTGTTATTTATGAATATGCCAGGAATATACAGAACAATTACAGTGCAAGATTAGCCGAACATGTACTTAAAATCACAAAACACGACTATACAGAAACATATTTTTCAAATCTTAGAAAGGTGTTTTCATATCAGAGCAGGTTTGGGGAGTCCGTGTCATTTTCCCAGTAAGTGTTGGTGTGAGCTGTTTTCTGCATTTTCCCGTTGAGCATTTATTCCTGCAGCAGGCGGGATGTGCTGGAGGGAGCAGATAATCTCATCTGCTCTGTCAGTGCTGCACCAAACAGAAGAGGACATCTTCAGGCCTCCATGACGGTTCCTTCAGCACATTTGTGTTACAAACTGTTGGCAAGCTAGATCAATATATCTGCACGCTTCATCATCCCATCATTTACAGGTTCGTTTTACCCCAGCAATGAGTGGTGCTCAGAAACGGGATGTTAATTTTTATGTCTCTTGAACATTAATGTGAATCACAGAAAGATGCAGCAATGGCAAAGAAATGATTTATTGTCCATCTTGGGACTTTTCAGACATCAGATTTCTCTTCACAAAATGGATCATGGGTGTTTGGTAAATTATGTGTTATGGTTTATTGAAGGTGATGTACAATAAAACTGTGTCAAGTCCAGAATGTGGCACTTGCTCATTGGCTGAACAAAATCTGAGTTTCTATTGTGGTATTCTTAATAGTTAGTCTTTTACCAATTACAGCAACTGCTCTCCACAAAATAAAAAAAACATCATCTGTTTCAGTTCAGGCTACATACAAGTAAAGATATAATTACTTTTAGGAGACAATTAGATGGCTCTTCATAAATAAACACAGCTGCTCTGGTCTGTTCTGGTGAGTGTGACGAGTCTTTGTCCATCGTGTTTATCTCAGGCGTAGAGTTCATTCCATTGTCTTAACAGCCTGATAATGAAGTCATTTCCTCTGAATCACTCTGAGTCACTCTGAACGCCCGCCTCCTGTGGCTGAATGACTGGCAGCTGATCTCCCCATTCGCTGCTCCGGGCACAACGGTACACATCTCTGATAAAAGAAAATACAACACATATAAAACGTCATATAAAGTGTTGTAGAGTGTTGCTAAATTCAGGGAAATCACAGTCAGGTGTAGTTATGGATTAACAGGTGGACAAACAACAAACTCCAATCAGGATCCAACACTTGTACAACTGTTAGCAAAAAAATACATTTCAACAATGGTAGTACTTTTTTTTTTTAATTCTTTTAAGACCAAATTAATTCCCCTCAACCAGATAATATCCACAATTCATATCTGTATCATAAAGGGGGTGTGAAATTAATTCCTGCCAAGTGGCAAATGAGATCAAGTTGAGATTAAAATGAAATCACAAACTGTATTGAGTTTGAATTAAAACTGAGGGGAAACTGAGCTCAGGTGGATTCACTGTCAGCTGCTGACATGTCAGTGTCTGTGATGTTCTACCTGCTGTGTTTTCTGGCGGTCACCACCACGTGTTGGATCTGTCCGTCGGAGCAGCACATGTGACAGTGAACGTGCTTCGGTTTGGACCGCACCGGTGCGATCAGCCTGGCCCAGTCCACACCGTCTCTGCCCGCCTCTGTGGACTCTGTCCGGGTCAGGATCAGGTAGCTGAACTTCTCCATCTTTCTATCAGAGTGCTGAAAAAAAGTGGTTGATGCAGCATCTGTTATTTAGTGCTTTCTAGATCTGTTTGAGTAATAAGCGGTGGCATCTGCAGATAATTCATTTCTGTTTTGGTATTCTATGTCACTGACTGATACAATACAACACAGTAAATCCTCAATAATTTCTCTGATGCGCAGGAAGTGATGGGTTTTACATTTCCAGCAGCAGCAATAGCAATTAGTTTAGTGGCTGAATTAATTAGAAAAACTGAAGAAAAACTCAAACTCCATCAAAAATAAATAAATCAAATAAATAAATAAACAGTAGTACCACCCACTCTGTTTGATTGACAGGTGACTTCTGGGAGGGGCGGTACAAAAACGTACACACAAAAAAGAATTCTTGCATATTATCGCTTAAGTCTTTATGCACTTTCAGATCAAGTCTCTTTTTATAAGACATCATCAGCACTGTTCTTCACAAGATAACATTCATAGTGATTCATAGAAAGAGGTAGAAAGTAGACAAATGCTGAAAGAGTTGAAGGTTGAAGGTTGAAGTGTGTTTGTACACTTCCTTATAAAATAAAAAATTAAACAAATCTCAAAGTGCATGAGCCTGGACAAAGAAGGGAGAGACAACAGAGGGGAAACAAATCGCAGCAAAGTCGCAAGACAACTAAACTAATCCTCGATCATTCGTTTGCCTCCCAGACAGATCATGTAATTCATAATCTCCTCCTCCAGGGTCTTGTCTTACCCCGGGTAAAGGCAGAGGGTGGTAGGCCTGGTTGAAGTTGCAGGGCAGCGGGGACAGACGGGCCAGCTTCGGACACGGCAGCTCATGAGGACACTAGAGGAAAAGGCAGGAGAGGGGATGTAATCACACTGTGACACTGGTTATTGAATGCATGCATGATGTTTCAACATCAGGACCAGTTATGTGAACACATACGGGGGCGAACACTGATGCAGGTCTGATGTCATGGACCATCCTCTCTGTTTTCTGTAGTCATGTGAGAGAGAAAACCATCAGTCTGCGTCAAATAATACTGACATCATTTTACATAAAGACACTGAAAGAAAGTATCTGAATACCTTCAATAAAATGTCTCTGGCCTCCATAAGGATCTGATGGCCCTCCTTGGTCCCATTTTCAACCAAAACCTACAACATGAAAAGTTAAAAATATGACCTAATTAAAGTTTTAAGAGTTTCAGAATTTTAATCACTGATTGCAGAAAACAAACACATTTGTCTTGGTGATCCTCGTGCAAGCACATGTTGTAAACTCACAGACTCGTTGTGCACATAATGCAATCAGATTTCACATACACTCTGTTTTCTTTTAAACACAACAACATGATTTATCTGTTAAGTTTTCTGTCTCTGTGAAGCACTTTGTAATGTGGGTTTTGAAAAGTGCTCTATAAATAAATTATTATTATTATTATTATTATTACAAGACAAGTGAAAAATAGAGCATCAGCTACACAGAATAGGTGGTGTGGTGTCATTATTTCAACCAACCAGATACGAGCTGGTCTTCCTCCACAGAGTGAACAGGATCTCTTCTCGCTCCTTCTTACAGCGAAGCTCTGAGAGGGAAAAGGCACCGACCACCACGTCAAACTGCACCTGCAGGGGGCGACAGTGGACCGTCAGGCGCTTCCCACGCTTCAAATTCATTAGTGACGGCCCCTCCATGGAGAGATTTCAAAGAGAAATCGTCTCTCGCTGTGGGTGCGAGGAGAATCTGGCTTTGAATCTTTCTTTGTGGTATGAGATTGAAAGCCGGAGTCTGTCTATTCGTACATCAAAAGACTTCGACTGCCAGTCCCTTTGAAGTCAGAAGTAAAAGACCCGGGTTTATTACCGCTGAAAACAGAGTCAGGTTTGGTTTTGAATCAGTGGCTCACCTTCGGGGAAACAGGGAGGAACTGTCGGAAGTAGACTTGCTTGATGTGAGGTTCGGCTTTTTCGTCGTCGCCTGCTCAATAAAGAACAAACAATCTCTCATTGTCTCATAAAATATATGACAGAAGTACAGCACAATAATTTGTGTTATAGTAAATTAATAAAAACGTCTGTACCTTTGAGAAGTTGCTCTGCCAAGGTGTTCATGGGCCCAGAGGTGTCCACACACACCATCTCCTTCAAACTGTCCCCCCAGCATGAGTGTGACGCCCTGCGAGGACAAAAACGGAGGAGAGGATGTGAAGTCTGGATGTGAAGTCTGGATGTGAAGTCGTACAGTACAGATGAAGAGACTCTCAGTGCTGATTTAGATACAAACCAGACAGCCGTTCCCAAACCCGAACCAAAATCCAGGAGAGACTGAGGGGCAAAGGAGGGATCTCTCTTCTTTATCTGGAATGACAATAAAAGAGGAATTTAGGAGAGAAAATACCAGAGGAGGAAGAGGTCAAAACACTGTGGTGAGAGAATATCACTGGAAGGTATCGAAGAGTGTGAGAATAAGAATCAGGGAAGAAAAGCTGACAAGAATCCAAAAATAAATTACAGCTATGATGAGGGGAAACATATTTCCTCAAAATATATAGTCTATATCTAGTATTTTTATTACAAAATACAAAAAAATGACTCATTAACCTAATAATAAAACCCAATAAAAACAATACTGTTTCCTCATTAAGTCATGTGGGCAACCAGCTTGACCCAAAACAACGATTATTCCCAAAAGGTGACAAGTTTGCATCCCTGGAGAGTGAAATCGATTGTCCAAACCTCATTGAGAGCTCTTCTCACTGCAGCGTAGCCCCCGGCCAGCCGAGCTGCCATGTAAATCACACCCAGCTCTTCATTATACCTAAACCACAGAGAGGTGACAGCATGTAAATTCATCAATGTCTCGGCTAAGAAAAGGGAGAAATCCACAATTAATTAAAAGATGTTCTTAAGAGCTTTCTCTGCTCACATTTTTGAGATGCTATCTTAATATATCCCAATCTATGTCTATTGTCTGTGAATAAGAGAGCAGTAGAATTACTTCATAGGAGTCCAGTGATATGTTGTTCTTTTGAGTTCTGACAGCACTTTCCTCTTGATGCGAGCATCCAGCAGCTGCTCGTCTATATCTGCAATAAAAGGCACATATTTTCATCAAACAAATACAAATACTTGGATCAAATCATCGCTGCCCAATAATTACATATTCTCTTATTTTGTGAAATTTTGATTCATGTGACCTACCTCCTCCCTTCTTTTGGGCTTTTTCCCACAGAGCTTTCTCCAGGCTCATGGCTTTTTTCCTCAGCGTTACATCCTCAGCTGCTCGTTTTCTGCTCCACAGGAAGTTTGTGAGGCTGTGGGCGCGTTCACTCAGCTTTTTCACCTGAGCTCCTAAAGGCAGGGAAAAAGGGAGAGGCATGCTGTCACATCAATCTTCAGTTAACTGACAACAACAACTGATATGTAAACTGGAAAGCTAACTTACTATGAATTATTGACTGTGCGGCTCTCTGGAGTTCCTCGGGTAAGCGCAGTGTTTTCAAGTTGGTCACCCCTGGGTGCTTCCTGTGCAGAGCTCCATTTAAGAAACCCACCTGGGGCTGTGGCTGTGTTACTGCACTCATGCCCTAAGAGTGAACAGTAAAAAAAATATAACACTCTATTATTACCTGATAAATCCCAATGACATAACAACCTTTGAAGTCAACCCACCCTCCCCTTTCATCTAACATCAAAGCAAGGTTCACATTTAGAACCTAGTTTAACAGCACAAGGGATGAAAAAAATACTTCATGTGGACCATTCGTATCAAGTGACTATAGTGTGTCATTACCTCTCCTTTCCTCTCATTTATTTAGAACCCCAAATCACTGTTTATAGTCTCAAAAGGCTTTACAGGCCACAATTTATGGCAAACAAAACAGGAGGACACCCCCTGACTTGAACCTCCATTAAGATATCTAATTACCTTTCAAGTCATACAACTGTAAATAAATAAATAAATGAATAAATAAAAATGCTTATGTGTGTATGTGTTTGAATCACTTAACAGATGAGCATCAAAATTGGACTGTCAAAAGAAAGTATTAGGCTAACGTCACCCAACGGATAGTGTTGTACTGGTAAATATCATCAAGATTATTGTCCATTTAATTTAGTAGTGAAACAATTTTGTCAGAGGAAATTAGCAAGGGCAAATTTCGTCTGCATTTGCACTGCTGTGATACAAATAATTTAAATGGAGAGGACCCATCCTACAGTTTAGTAGCCCTGACCAGGACCATCATACCACATAGCATGCTGGTCCTGGTCAGGGCTAACAGTTTAGCTACTCCACCGTGTTCACGAATGAAGGTTGTTTGGTTTGGACTGAGCTTATTAAATTGTGATTTCGAAGTCTGGACTGTCGACTTGTCTGCATAGTTAACTAAATTAATTCAGGAGTCTCACTCTGAAAGCTGTATGACCTCCTAGGCAAAAATGCTGTTTTCAATGACATTCAAAAACAGCTCAAACTGAAGTGAACTTACCCTGCACGTCATTCTCACCACAATTGCCTTCTGACACAGGACACACGCACCATAGCTTCGTGATGCCATATTGTCGGTGTCAGAAAAGTGACTTCTTGCGTTAATAAAGCTGTAACATTGACAAGTTATGCGGCACAATTTCTAATCCAGCACGATGTGGTTTTAACGAGTCCTTCAACAAAATAATTCCGTCTACGAGGCAAAGTGGAACCTTCTCAATAGACGTTCTGTTCCACCCAAGAACTTGTGTGAAAGAGCGCTCACTCCGCCCATTACCATATATCATCAAACCAGTCTGTCATGTATTGTTTTTATTTTGTGGCTGACATTGTTTCATTGTGATCATTGTGACATTGTGATCTGAACAAAATTACATTACATACAGACAAAAGCATTTTTGACACCCAGAGCTAAAGTTTACGTTGTTCTGACGAATAGTTTTCGATTAAAATAACTTTATTTCAGGTTTGAAGTTTGATCACTATGGTAACGGCTATGCCTATACCGAGTGTGGCGCACGCGTAAGGGGCGCTTCCCACAGTCACAGACCGGAAGTTAGGATATTTTTTTAACCATTGTTTCAATAGACGATCTCTGGTGGAACCGGTAGACATGCTGCTGGGACAATTTCCCGCCCTCTTCCTGATCACTTTGTGCTTTAATTAGGGTTGTCATTTTGTTCAAATATGAGGCGAACAAGAGGGTCAAGGAATAAAATCGAAAGTGCAGCAGAAAGTGGAGATGTCCAGTCAAAAACAGGTCGGTGCTTTTTGATAGCTGGAAAACTAGCTTGACAGGATAGTCAGCGACGTCAGTAAACTCGGAACATGTCTGGGCAGAGAAAGAGGGACTCAATAGACAGCGATACTTTGTTGTTGTTGGAAAGGTCTTAGCAAACGACTAACTCACTGCTCCGGTGTTTGTTTATTTAGTTTGACCTGCTGTATGTTAAGACTAAAAATAAAACCTGTCCGTGTCAGCTCCTCTGTCAGACCTGCCTGGGACCCCCTAATAGATCTGCAGTAGACCCTGGACCTCATTTAATAATATTGGAGGAAAACATAGGGGATGGATAGTGAACTCTATGGGCAAAATGGCAATCCTTATGCAGTACATGCTCTCATTGCCATCTTCCGGGGAGCGTAAATGTAACAGTTGTTAATTTTCTCCTTAGGCTGGTAGCATTTGGGAACTAACATTACAGGGACAGACTACTCTGTCAGATGTGCAAGTGTCCTCCTCTGCAAGAATGTGTGTGTGCTGTGACATTTTACAGTCTTAAAGGCTGCAAAATATTGATAAATAATCTTGTTGCAGTTATTTTGCTGAATATCACAGTTGCAAGATGAATTGCAATACAGTGCACCGAAAGATTTTTCACTATTTAGGATTTTTTTTAAGCAAAGAAAAAATAGGTTGAGATGTTGCATAAGACTGGTTTTGTGTCTCTTCTCAGTTTGGCAGTGGCAGGGAGACGAGGGCCAGTGGGAGCCGTACCCTCCCTCAGCCTGCACCTCGCTGGACTCAGCCGTCTCCTCAGGGAAAACCTCAGTCACCCTGAGTCTGAGCTCCGGAGCCGCATATGAGGTCGACCTGAAGAAGATGGTCCAGATTAATCCTGTTTCCAAGTACAAGAGGAAAATACGCTGCCAGACAGTAAAAGCAGGTGTGTGTGTGTGTGTGTGTGGGAGAGAAAGGGTGGGGGATATTGTAAGAAGTTTGGATTAGGTGCAAAGAGATGCGATTGATATATATATTGATATTAAATTGCAATGCTAGACTTAGGCTATATCTTTAATTTTCACAATAGCTCCTTTTCTGCTATAGCTCTTTTAGTTATTTTATTCTACTTACTTATTGTTATTTTTTAACAAAGCATGAGAAAAATGTAATAATTGCGAAAAAAAATGCTTTGTTGTCAGGCTTGTTACAGGCTTCTTGCTGTCTAACATTATTACTATCATTTGATGGATTGTTTGATTTATTTCCTCTCTTTAGTTTCCTTTGCAGGACTTGGTACGTTTCTTGTAGGAAAACGCTTTATCATTGTTGTTGGTGTTGTTATATTTTTCGGTCTCTGTTTTGTTTTCATTTTATATTTGTGAATTTAAAAGGTTAAATTGTTCAGAGTATTAAAAATGCTGCTTCTTGACTCTTTCCCCATTCAGAAAGTTTGAATGGAAGTGGCGACGTACCCGGTGACGATGGGAGTTCGGTCCAAGTTAAAGAGGAAGAGGAGGAGACAGAGGAGCAGCCCGCCGCTAAGAGGAAGAGAGGGCAGGGCAAGAGTCAGATGAAAACTAAAGAGAAACCCAAAGAGGAAATTGAAAGTAAAGGTGTGCAGCGCATTTACATCTTTGTTTTACACAGTGACGTTTATATGCAAACAAAGACAGAGCGAGAGAGAATGAAGCAGATGTTTCGTTCAAACTCTTAGGTCTTTCTGATGTTTATTCTCTCTCAGTGTTTGAAAAAGAAATATAATTTCAAATTTGTGGAGTGACGGATACGCCAAACACACAATAATGTCATCAACACAGACTTTATTACTTATGCAGAATCTAAGCACATTAAAGAAAACTGATCAGAAACTTGTGATGTAAATTTGTGATTCATGTTTGGATGTCACACAGAGGTTGTGAAGACGGTGGTCATGAAGGGCAAAGCTCCGGTGGACGCTGAATGCAAAGCCAAAGTTGGCAAGGTACACGTGGAAAATGTCACATGGTTTGACTCCTGTTTGAAAGGTTTTATAGAGCGTTGGTGTGTCAGTATTTTATTTCTGGTTTTAAATCAATTGCAAATTAATTTAAGTTTTAGAAATTTAGAAGAACAAGAGGTGCAACAGTAGAACGATCTTAAATTTTATTTGAAAGCATATCTATGCTATGAATTTATCTTAAAAAATACTTTGACTTTATTTAGATCATTTGTCTTCTAGATTGTTGCATTTATCTACAGGACTATACTGTGTAATTTTCCTGTTCTGTGTTCTATGTTTTGTGTGATGTTTATTGTTGTTGTCTAGTTAAAAAATGTATAAATTAAAAGAACATGTACAAAGTAAAGAAGAGGCACAGGAAGTAGATCAGGTCGTCTCAGATTTATTCACATGGCTGTTAATCTCTCTGTCTTTCAGGCTCACGTCTACAGTGAAGGAAATGACATTTATGACGTGATGCTAAACCAGGTAAAAAAAAATGTATAGAATGAACTGACTCAAGTGAATATTTAAAATTATTTGACATCCATTAACCGCAGTAGGGAAGACGCCTCTGTCTTGATCATGTCAGTTTACAGGGAGTGGAAAGTGAACTGACCCAAAGTAAACACCTTTTCTGTTTTTTGCAGACAAATCTTCAGTTTAACAACAACAAATACTACCTGATCCAGCTGCTGGAAGACGACAGCTCCAAGGCCTACAGCGTGTGGATGAGATGGGGCCGAGGTGGGTTCATGTGCTGATGTCAGTGGAATGAACATAAGTCAACATAAGCCTGATTAACTGTGTATTTTAGAGACCACCAGCGGCAGTGGTGGGACTTTAATGCTGTCATGTTTTCTTAACTGGTGGTCTCTCCTTTGTTTCTGCAGTGGGCAAAGTCGGACAGAACAGCCTGACAGGCTATGGCGCAGACCTCCTGAAAGCCAAAGATGTCTTCAAGAAAAAGTGAGTGACTGAGTAATTGGAAAATGAGTTTCAGATGTTTCACATGGAAGTGGGATTTGTGAAATTCTGAAATGAGTTTGTTTATTTTTGTCACAGGTTCCTTGACAAGACCAAGAATGAGTGGGAACACCGGGCTAACTTTGAGAAGGTGGCTGGAAAATATGACATGGTGTTCATGGACTACAGCACAGATGGAAAGGCAAGAATTATTTTCCAGGAAGTCTCGAGTTCACTTCCTTTCTACCTTCTCTCCTGACTTCTGACTTTCTTTCTTTCTTCTTTTCTTATTTATTTTTATTTATTTATTTATTTAAGAGAAAGGGGGAACAATGCATATTAATGAACATTTAAACAAATGTAAATGCCAGATTATAGCCCTGGGCTAATTTCCATCTGCAGACCCCCTGGCAATCATTGGTGAAGATGTCCACCAATGATTTTGAGCCAAATGCACAAAAATCTATTGCACTGATCCCTAATTGCACTAATCCCTATTGCACTGAGCTCTATTGCACCAATTTCTATTGCACTTTTCGACAATGTGCTTGCGACATAGTGAACATAATCAAATGATGGGTATTACGCATGTCCAACTTGTAACCATTGCCCAATATGTCACATATGCTCACATGTTTGTGTGTCTCTCAGCCACAGTTTTAATTGTTAATTGTCTTGCTCAGTCCATGAACAGAAATGTTTTTCCCCTTTCCAGGAGGAGAACCAGGACCAGGTGGATGCTGCGCCCAAGAGGAAGACCTCCAAGCTGGATGTGAAGATCCAGTCCCTCCTGGAGCTCATCTGTGACCTGAAGGCTATGGAGGAGTGCGTCCTGGAGATGAAGTTTGACACCCGCAAAGCTCCTCTCGGTCAGTCCGTCTGAATCAGAGTCATTAAAGTAGATGAATTTCCCCCGGAGACATTGGTTCATGAAAATATGGAGGACTTATAGTGGCTTGTAAGTCTGAGAGCCACCACGCTTTCAGATTTTACAATTTATAATCATAGCATTTGGGCGTATTAAAAAAAATGCATATAATGTCAGCTGCAGTCGAAATGCTGAAATATGATGCAAAAGGTGCAATTAAATAGTTTTGACACCAGCATCATCGAGACAAATGAATTCATAATTGTGACCTGATTTCCTGACAAAATAACTCTGATCATCATTTTATCTACATCTGTTTCAGCCGAACGATGTGAGATCCTGTGTAATCTACATTTGTCAAACCTTATGTTGCTCTTCTTCTGACTGGCTCTGTATGTAAGCGTCGATTTCTCTGCGTGGCTCTAAATCTGGTTTTCTCCCTCCACCTGCAGGCAAACTGACCTCAGAGCAGATCCGCGCCGGCTACACGGCGCTGAAGAAGATCGAGGACTGTTTGAAGAAGAAAGGCCGGGACCGGGACCTGCTGGAGGCGTGCAACCAGTTCTACACACGGATCCCACATGACTTTGGGTATGAACAGTTCAGTAGTCAGAGGCACCAACACGGATCAGGCTGTGGTTTCTGAAGTTTACTGTGAATAAACACAGAACCTGTAGTTACATCTGTGATGCAGGAAATGATGTTGAAATATGATGATTTGCTTTCAGAGTGTTTCATATTAGTTGGTTGGTTTTGATGAGTCATTGATGTAACAATATCAAATAATTTTCCAGGTTGAAAACTCCCCCAATCATCCGCACAGAGGACGAGCTGAAGGAAAAAATTGCCCTGCTGGAGGTAGAAGAGTTCTGTTTTATTTGAGAAAATGAAAAAAAAAAGTATTGTGATAATTGATAATTTTTTCCGCCGATATGAATAAATCCTGATTTGGCTGTTTGCACAGTCATGCATTAAACGATCAAACTGTTGTTCTTTGCATTGAGCTGCATGGTAATGCTAAGTGTGACATCAAATAAAACTAACAGACCCTTTTGCAGCCACAAAATCCTAGGGTGAATACAGGTGTTACTAATGACATTAATGAAGGTTCTGTCCCATTGAGGTCTAACACAGCCAGGGTCCTGCTATTGTTCATGCTGGCTCACTGGAAAGACTCTGCTACGCTTTAAAATGGAATGAAACCTTAATTAATGTCGTTAGCAACACCTGTGTTTACCCTGCAATTTCATGTCAAAATTGCTGCTGTGAAACATTCCTTAAAATATAACTAATTTTGCAGATTTTTAAATAAAATGTGTCAGACAGCAGAATGGTGCACCACAGTATCATCATATCATCACAAAATGATCCCATTAAAAAATATAAATGATCATATTAGAATATTACCCAGCCTTTAGTAATGTACCCTGCCTTATCTTGTAACTCATTCACCTTCCCAGGCACTGAGTGACATCCAGATCGCGGTGAAGATGGTCCAGTCCAGAGCAGACAGCGATGAGCATCCTCTGGACAGACAGTACTCCTCCCTCCACTGCCAGCTGCAGCCTCTGGACTCCAGCAGCAATGAATACAAGGTCTGTGTGATGCTGCTCACAGGTGCAATCTGTTAATATGCAGAGTCACATGGGACCAACCTGGTCTTACACACCAGAGGATGCACAGTTAAGGATCAGAGGATGAATGTCTAAACCAGCAAAGTCAGTCAGTCCTAAAACAACATCGTGCACGCCTGCTGCTCTTGGATCTAACGTGACGCTCTTCTCTCTGTGTGAAGGTGGTCGAGAAATACCTCCAGTCCACTCACGCCTCAACACACAGAGATTACACCATGACAGTGCTGGACATCTTCTCAGTGGACAGGGAGGGGGAGCGGAACAACTTCCTGTCACAGATTCACAACAGGTAACACCACAGGGAGCAGCTGTTTAGAATACTTCAGCTTTTGTTAAATCGACGGATTTGTTTTCAGGGCTCCCACTGGTTATGGGATTTTGAAAAGTCTCTTCCAGACAGGGAAAGTCAGAGGATTTAATAAATTCTTTGGATAAGTTATTGAATATCTGCCTTAATTAAAAAAAAAAAAACAGTAATTAGTTATTCGCCAAATATGTTCACTTCCCCCTCAGAATAAAACAGAATTATGAACTTAATCAGACGTCTGAAGTGCTTTTTAAATTTTGTTCAAGGGGAAAAAATGTCATGGAAATTCAGTATTCCTGTGTGTGTGCGTGTTTGTGCGTGTTTGTGCGTGTGTGTGCGTGTGTGTGCGTGTGTGTGCGTGTGTGTGTGTGTGTGTCCACCAGGACTCTGCTCTGGCACGGTTCCCGCCTGTCTAACTGGGTTGGCATCCTCAGTCAGGGGCTCAGAGTGGCTCCACCAGAGGCGCCCGTC
>OMLF01057651.1:8646-28842 GCA_900302615.1 Holocentrus rufus | reverse complement strand
GGAGGGGGGGGGGCAAAGGAGCTGCGGCGGTGCAGACGGCCTGCAAGTTTAATATGCTGACTGACAGAGCTGCAGCCAGTGCAGCAGTGTATCCTGTTAGGTTATATTCATTCTAGATTAGATTATACTTGATTGTCATGTTAAATTTCTTGCGTCAACATTCGGCGTACGACCGAAAAAAATCCAAGCCCTCCATTTAATAAGAGGACACAGAGCGGCGGCACATATTTGTAGGTGCTCTAATCCTATTACACAAACCCCACAGCCCCCAGTGACAACAGATTATCATATTACACATTACCAGTAGGATACATAATTAGTATACTTGAATTGTACTTGCCCCCCTTTAGGGACTTAATACACTGGAGGATGAATGAGTTGCTAAGTGGAAAGCTGGCAAATCAGCGAGGCACTTCAAAGAAGGAAAACATCAAACACAAGCAGGTCAAATCAAAATCGCACTCGGGTCAAATAGCATCTGCAAATAACTCTTGGTGTTTGTTTTACTGCTGCCTGCGCAGCAGATAGACAGCAGCTGTAATGTCAGCGTAGATGTGGATCACAAACATGTGTAATAATCTTTAGTTTCTGATGCTTTCCTTTCATCTAACATTCGTTGTGTTGTACGACGCGGAAAACCCGATGCTCCGACGCAGGCCGAGACAGAAAAGGCAAGTGTTTTTAAATGTTATTTGAAGTGGTTTTTAATCAAAATCAGCTGCATCAAAGGGAATCACAACTTGCAGAATCATGATGACAGAAATCCTCGGACGCTTTTATGGCCTTTAAAAGTGATATTCTGTAGTGTTTCCATATGAATGCATGTCCAGTTTGTTCTTCTCTGTCACTGATTGGTGATCTAAACACTTTATATAGTGATCTTTCCACTCTGCCTCCATTTGCATGTTCACGTTGAAGGTTTGCCGTGTTGTAGGCCGTCCCAGACCAGTTAACACCGAGTAGAAGAGAACTATAAAACCTCTTAACAGCATGTGCATCAGAGCTGATGCATCATATTCTACTACCAATGCATGGAAGGAAGCGCACATGCAGAAGGACAGAAGAAACATTGTGCAGATTTAGACTCCATCTTGCTAATGTTGCTTCATTAAACAATGGCAAATTAAAACCATCCGAAATGTATCTTATAGCATCTTATAGGATTGTTTTGGATTGTTTCACTTTTGCAGTTGAAAAGACTGTGTTTTTTTTTTTTTTACAAAGAAAAGCAACAGCTCAGTGAAAGATGTGTCTCTTGGTAGCCATGGCGATGCTACCAAGGGCATCTTGGAGGGGTTTTTTTATACCCTCTAACTTATCAAATAGTGTGACTCTATGAGGAGTGTCACTCTGTAGTAAAGTGCAGATAAAGAGGGACCCATTTGGAGAAGGGCCACGCTGCCTTTTGGCTTTTTCCTGCTGCACAGGAAGTGATTTTATGTTTCTGGTTCATTTGGAATAAAAAGAAGAGGTGAGTAGTTAGCATGAGCAGTGATAGCCACAATGACAAAACAGACAAAGTAAAGACTCAAACTCTGTCAGGAGAAAATCCAAGGAGAAAGACATCACAATCCCGCCTACACTGTTTGATTGACAGGTGATCTCTTGGTCACCAGCAATGCAGAAACATCCCAGCAGTTGCCCCTGAAGTCAGGTGCAACATTGATTACAAAGTTTTGCTCAAATATGAAATTCCAGATCAAACACATTTTCTCTATGAGGAGCTGGCCTTTCAAACTTTGACATTTTTGTTTGCACGTTTTGCTCTTAAAGAATAAACAACACTTCACCTGCACCTACATTACTGCAGGTACTTTGCCATTAACAGCTACTAAAAATACCTGCTGACATGTCACTCATTGGATGTGTCCAGAAGTGAAACTTGCCTGAAAGTTTCAACCACTACAGAACAGTAAAACGGAAGTTTTCTGCTGGTGTTGACTCACTGCTTAATGGGACCAGATCCACTGAATTCTGCAGCCACCTTCCAACCCAAATCGTTATTTTGCCTACAAAAAGCTAACGGTCGATGCATATTAAATACGTAGCTAGCTGCTTTAAATTTACCACCAGAATCACTCTGTTCCTCATGTCCATTTCTTCGGTTGACCGGTTTAAGGAAACAACAAAAATACGAAGAGGAGAATCACTAAAACTAATGCAACAGGTCATCATGGGTGGCTAATGACTTAGCAGTTGGCAGTTTTAAATTATCAGTTGCAATATATGTGAGAAAGAAATCACTTTTTCATGTGCAAAGATACATATAAATGTCTTTTTTTCTTAAAGAGATAAGAAAAAAACTCATTCATTTTTCCCATCAATGATTTTTTGATCCAGAAGTCTGGCTAACAAATGCTAACAAGCGACATTGTAACTTCCAAGGCCTCTGTGTGCCCTGAACATCAGTTACAGAGACTAAACTGTGACTGTTAGCGGAGTTTGAACCTGCGGCCTTCCAAGTACAGGACGGCGTCTCCAAACAGAAAGCCAGCCGGTTTCCTGCAGCCATCTGACAGCTTCACCGAGGCTTCAGACAGAAAAGTTGAAAAAGGTCAGAGCTGAAAGGCCCGGCCATAATGATTGTCATAAGTTTGCGGGGGGAAACCTTTCATCCTCTTATAGGTCAGTGAAGTGTTTCTTTTAAAGGTCAGAAATGTATGTCTCTCCTCGCCGCTCTCCTTCAAAGACCTGACTCACTTTCCCTGATCTGAACAACACATAAAACGGCGATAAAAGTTTCGGGCCTTGTAGTTTAAACTTTGGCGTGGCGGGCCGGAGTCTTTTGGAGCCGATGGTGTGGAGATATGAACGGCACTTCAGAGGAAGGAGCCACAATGCTGCCATTACACAAACTGTAATAATCTTCCCATCAAATGAAAGAGGGGGGAAAAAAATCTAATAAGAATATATTAACGAGGAGAGGGGAGTGAATTTTAATCACAGATAAGGATTTTATCAGCCTTTTGTGGGGCACAAATCTATTCCACACTTTAGCCCGTCTGCACTATATTACAGACTGGACTGAGAGGGGGTGGATACATAAAAAAAGAAAAAAGAAAAAAGAAAAAAAAAGCCTTGTTCATTATGAAAACATTAGCTCTGAATCCATTTGTTTTGCATGCTAAAAGGAGTGCAGCGCTGAATACTAATCCAATCTGCACTGCAAAATGAAATCATTAATTTGGATTTAATAACTGAACGTGTGAGGTTATTCTTTTAATTTTTCATTTTTTTTAATCAGGCCATTTTTTTCCTCTAGCCTTACAGGAGAGGCCCAGAGAGTCAAGTCTATAATTAAGACACATTAACACGTAACACCTAACAGACTGGCTCAATTACCAGCACGGCTATTAAACAATATTGGAGCGAGAGCCAGTGGAAACCGTGGTGTTCGTTATGGAAACTGCTATCCAAATATTTCCATCGCCTTTATGAACTTATAAAACGCCGCTGGGAGGGAGTCAGGTTTTCACAGCAGAGCGGGTTTGACGGTAATTGTTGGCGGCCTCTCGCTTGGCAAAGTCATTTATTAGGTCAGGTTTAAGGAAATCTGTGTTCTCAAATGGAGATTTATGAGAGTTAGACTGACTTAATTCACCATATGTAATGAACTGACAGGAATGCGTTGGTGTGCCGACGCTTCGACTCTCCGAAACAGCGGCGCACGTGGACGGCAGGACTTTCAGTTTCAGTGCAGGACGTGCAGACAGACAGCGGCCTGTTCCTGTTCACGTCCATAAATCAGCATCCTCTCTCTGTGAGTCCTCTGTGAGTCAGTATATGGCTGCAGTTGTGGAGGGATGGTGACAGTCCAGTACTCTTCTGGAGTTATGCAATCAAAATATTAGGCACTCAAAGTGAAATGTATGCAGCAGATAGTTTGCCTGGAACATTTATAATGCCATAAGTGGAGTTGGGGAGTATATTTGAGAAGCCTAAGATGTTCTGTCCAAAGAGGAAAGAGAGCTGATATGTTAAAGTCATTACTGCATGGAAAAACAACTGGTAGATGTTTATAACTCGCCTGAGGAAATCCTTTTCTTGTGTGGCACTGCCCCCTGCTGGAAGATTGAGTTATTGTGGCCTATAGGAATGGTCATAGAAACCGTGGCAAAAGGGTTTCTTTGCTTTGCTAATGGTAATTTTTAATTTATTAGAGGGAGGATGGGGTGAAATACTCTCAGTGAAAGAAAGTTAAAGATAGTTAATTAAAAAAAAGATGAAGCTTTTGTTCAAATGGACCTTAATCAGTTAAAAATAGAGGAACAAAAGTGTACAACTGTCCTCAGGCTCCAGTGACAATGTTGCACCTCATCCTTCCTCTTCTAAATATTGAGAAAAAATATTTTTTTCTTTCTCTGCTCTGAAAGCTGTACCAGCCAGTGGCCATGAGGGGGCAGTGCAGAACCATATTATGAAATCAGATTATGTCTCCCAAAAAACAGGATCTACCTAAAACCCTCTAAGTACTTAAACTTTGCCATCATCAGCTTGGCTCCCGTTTTATGTGCTGGTATAAGCATGAAGATACACAGTCCACTTCAGAGTATTAACACATCTGTACATCTGTACTGCCAGCTGTGGAAAGAGTGTTGTTCTGTTCTCTGGAATAGATGGACTTTCAGATGGATTTAGGAACAATGCAGCAGCAAAAAATGTAATTAAGTAGAACTACTGACATAAAAACAAAATACTTAAAAAACTCAGTTACAGCAACATGAGTAAATGTAATTAATTACTTCCAACCTGGTGAACTCGTGCCTTGATTCACAAAAACAGGATGTTAGAGTGTAAGATTCAACACAAGAGTAAATCACTTGAGTAAATCTCTCTCTCCCCTCTCTCTCTCTCCCTCACACACACACACACACACACACAGCTCATTAGGGGGCTCTGGGTGCTGGCGGTGCCATCGCTCTGCTGTCAGCTCGGGTCGGACAGACTCCTGAATCACAGCAGTCAGAGACACATCAGCTCTCCGGCTAATGAACTGCACACCGCGCTGATTTACAGCAGAGGGCATGGAAACACACACAGAGAACTCACACACTCTGGGCTGAGATGTTAAAGGGACAGTTCATCCAAATAAAGATATTTTCCAACTTACAATACAATAATACAATCTATCCATCCAGATAGTTTTCCAGTAGAACTAAGACAAATTCCTCTGCACCTAATTTGACTTTTTATTTATTTTTCAAGTAAAGTGATTCTGATTCCGACGATTCAATTTGTGTGCAGTGGTTTTCAAAGTGGGGTTCCCCAAAGGTCCTTGAGGGGCGCTCTGGGGGTCCTGAGCAAAATGAAGAATAGTTTAATTTCACTAGAATTAAATTCACTAGAATTCGAAAAAGGAAGAAATGAATATAACATTCTTTTGTAATCTCACCACTTTGAAGCTAAATGCCCATCTTCAATTATGACTTTTAAAAAATTTAATCTTTCTATCTCAGGGTCCCTGGACTAAAATCACTTCAAATGAGGGTCCACGGCTTCACAGAAGGCAACCTGGGAGTGTGGAACCCCCAAAAAGTTTGAAAGCTGATAAGATTATAATTAATTGTTTGATTTAACAGAATTTTATTTTGTGTCAGCAGTGATTCTCCTTTATAAATCTCAAAAAGTGTCACAATATTTCCTCTAATTATTCTGCAGTGTGAATGCAGAGGAAACACTACAAGGTAACATATGACTTTATAATTTAGTATAATTTATCCCCTGTTCACCTCCACTATACAGCAAACTGCAGTCTCAAATTTTAGAAATAGTTTAGACTGAACATTTTTATTATGATAAAGTATCTGAAAACAAAAATGTTACCACAGGGACTGTGCAGTCACTTTCACCAGATCAATGATGGATGGGGAACCAAACCTCAAGCACCTCGAGGAACATAAAATCCCAGAGGAAACTGCACGGATCCACACACACATCACTTTTTCCACATGAAATCCAAACCGTGTTCAGACATTTAGAGAACGGGATGCTGTTGAGAAAGCAAAGACACTGGAACATGATATCCAAGGTGTTCATAAATTGGGAAAACCACCAATCAGCTTCTGAGATATGAGATATGATATGTCCTGGATCTGGGAGAAAAAATATTGGAAAATAAAAGAGCGGTGAAATGTGTTATGGAAGCATGGAATCATCATCACTGTGCTGACTGAACGTCTCCATCCAGGACAGACTGTGCTGAGTCGGCAAATACCAAGACTGTGAAACCCTGGACAGACAGGTGAAAGAAAGAAAGAAAGAAAGAAAGAAAGAAAGAAAGAAAGAAAGAAACTGAAGATGGAGAAAAGGAAATAGAAAAGCGAGAAAAGGGAAATGATCCATAGAGAAAAAACAAAAGAAAAACAACAAGCAATAATGACCCAAAAAAGGAAATAAAAAAAGAAAACCCCAAAGGGAAAAGACAGAGCACACCAGGGAAAAACAATTACAGAAAAAACAGAAAAGAAAAACACAAAGAAAGAAAGAAACCACATTAAAGAACACAGAGGTAAGTATAAAAAGCCAGAAAGAAGAAAAAGAAAAAGACTGAGCAAGCAGGAAATAAAGAAACAAACAAACAAACAAAGAAACAAACAAAGAAACAAAAGAAAAAGAAATGAGGAAAAGCAAAGCGGGGAAACTATTGTGTAACATAAGAAAGAAATAAGGAGAGAGCAGCAGAGAGAGAGAGAGAGAGAGAGAGCAGCAGACAGACAGACAGACAGAGAGAGAGACCTGGAGGCTGCGGCTGTCAGCTTCTGTTTGAAAGCAGGATGGATGGCTCTGCTAAATGGCTTTAATTTACGAGCGCGAGGTCTCAGGTGGGCTGTATGTTAGCGATTGTCTGGCCGGCCGGGGAGAGAGCGCACTGGCTGTCTGGCCTGGGTGCCAGCCAAACGCCATTCATCACACACACTCCCATCCAGAGAAACACACCGTCTGCTCCGCTCAGCCTCCACACTGTAA
This sequence comes from Holocentrus rufus, assembly GCA_900302615.1. Taxonomy (NCBI): domain Eukaryota; kingdom Metazoa; phylum Chordata; class Actinopteri; order Holocentriformes; family Holocentridae; genus Holocentrus; species Holocentrus rufus. Next base: position 21,876 of record OMLF01057651.1, on the reverse strand, counting down.
ATCCACCAGACGCTGAAGGCATCCACCACCAGCAGTCATGCATGTGTGTGTGTATGTGTGTGTGTGTTTGTGTGTGTGTGTGTGTGTCTCAATTTGTATTCTTTCATGATCTTCATTGGATATTCTGTATCCGGGTCCACAAAGTGGTCACTAGTCTTCCTGGCTTCCTGTATCCTTCATGATGTGTTTCTGATGTAATATCTAACAGTCAGCAGTAATAATGATGAAAATAAAAATAGAAGATACAGGGCAGATATAGATCCTGGATGTTTGTTCAGCAGCCCAGAAAGTATTGGATATAGTGCTGTGACGATTATTTTCATTGTTGATTAATTTACCGTATTGTCTTTTTGATTCATTGATTAATCATTTTGTTTATAAAATAAAGTAATTCCTATCACAAGTTAGCAGAGTCTTCAAATTGCCTCCTTTGTCTGACTAGGAGCCAAAAAACCCAAGGAATTAATTAATAATGATATGAACAGAGAAAAATAAGCAAACCTTCGTGTTTGTGAAGCTGTACCCAACACATGTTTGGGATTTTTACTTGATAAATGACTGAAACGATCACTTAGAATCAGTTAATCGGACTAATTGGACTTTATTGGACTAATTGGATTTTAGTAGTCTAAAAATTGTAATGTTTTTTTTTAAAGATCCCACTGCAGTTGCCAAAAGGTTTTGACCTGGCTCCTGTTTTTCTTTTATCACTACTTGATAAAAGAAAACTGGTCCTTGCTTTAAAGTGCTCCTTTTGCAAGTTGCTGCATTTTAACTATATCTGAGAGAGGAAAATCAAACTTGCATATAGGCTCACCAGATGTAAAAACATGCTGTGCAATCGGAGGTTACACTGATATTAATGTAACTTGAGGAGATCTGGAAGAGTCCTGAGAAAACAGCGAGGAAAACCAGAGCAAGGCTGTGAGCATTTGTCATCAGTAAGTTTCCACGTGGCAGCGCTCTCTGATGCCACAGAATTGATAGCTTGCTAATAAACAAAACATCTCACAGCATGGAAACACTGGTGTAAGATGACAGATGGTGAAATCATTGCTAAAAAAGAGTTGCATGTTTGTTGTGTTTTCAGTTAAACACAAACTTTTGCGAGGTAAAACATTACATGAATGATCGCATTTCATCAAACCTGTTAAATTAAGTTATGGTTCTTATCCAACACTTTTATTTATAATTGTTCAATGTTCAAAATTTACACTTTTTTTCGAATCAAACATCTCCAGTGGCCGATGACATCTGGCAGAGGGCAAGCGATCCTGTCTCCATTTGGTTTGCATTTTGGGGAGAATGACATCCTTTTCAGATGAATCTTTGGTGACCACATATTTCAAAAGTAATTATTTTTAAAATATTACTGTGCATTGATTAAAAAAAACCTCAACGTTTCCACATGAAACAGTCACATGGATACTGACAGCACCCATCGTCAATATCTGATGACATCACATACTTGGTACAATCCTGCATTCACAGATTCCAAGTGTTTGTGCTGTTTGTTTCTACCAACTAACTGTTCAGATATCTCCACAATCTGTCAGCAGGTTTCATGTTGAAAATACCACACAAGAACATGCATTAATCTCCAGTCTGCAGCTCCTGTGTTTTCAGGCACGACCCTCAAGTGCAGCCAAACAAGCCCATTTGGTCGTCATTTAGTCTGCAATTACATCATTTGGACCGCACAGTCTGCCACATTCATTTCCGTAAGAAGCATAAACCACAAGAAGGAGGTAGAGGCTATGGATTTGTACTTATCTGATTATATGGGTGCATGTATCGTGCATGTGTGTTTGATTATAAGTCCATTTATAGACACAGATCAACAGACTTTATGGGGACAAATGTTTGTATTAATCCCTGCGTGCATTACCTCATTTACTGATAATATCCTTATTGATGCAGTGCTGACACTTGTCATAAGGAGGCTGACATGTTTAAAGCTGAAGGAAGCCTGAAAACAGAACTGGCACTGGAAACACCTCAAGAAACGGTCCTTTTCTTCCCTGCCTCCCTCGCTCCTCTTTTGACCCAGCTAATGTCCTCGGTGATCTCTTCCTCAAGGGCCTCTGTCCACTGAGGTCAGAGCTGTGTTTGGCCGAAGAAACTGGATTTGTGGCATTGCAGGTCAAGCTGGAGATTGAGAGCCAGGTTTGGAGGCGGTCCAAGGCGGAGGCAGACTGAGGGAAGCCTGGAGCTACTGCTGTGTGGTTGGCGTAGTAGTGGTAAGGCTCCCGTTTTGTTTTGCCATTTTGGCTTTGATATACTCTATGGTCTGGTTGTTAACCGCAGCACTGATGCCATTGCCAGGGATCAGATTAGACCAGCCACTGGATCTCTGTTTGGAGAAGAAATTGCTGCTACTGCCAGTCACCGAGTCAATAGAGCTGCCACTGCTAAATCCCAGATGACGGATCTCTGCGGATTCGAGGTCGCTGGATGTACTCTGTTTATAAAGATGGGTAACAGCTGTTGTACCTCTGAGGCAGCTATCTGCAAACTGAACTTAGATAGGAGCAGATAGGTCAAAGATGGCAGACTCAAAGTTGTTGGAGCTGCCGTCGGTCAGAAAAGACAGCTGAAGACTGCTAAAGCAGATGTCAACGTTCATGATCTGTATGCGGGCAGCGTGGTCAGTGATGTTTGATCCAAAGTCACTTGTGCTGCTATGCACTGGCAAAGACATAACGCCTTAGGATACTCCATGGCTGGATCAGCTGTCATCACTCAGGTTTGGCGAGGAGCGCAGTGGTCAGTGCAGCTTTCTCCACAGAGTCACTGAGAGCTTCAATCAGCTGCTCTTTGGCTTGGCTGTCGGTTTCCTGGACGCTTTGGACTGTGGCATCTGAATTCACCTCATCATCAGATTAACAAGAGTCCTGTCTGTGTTGTGAGTTCATTTGGAGAACAGAACTGCCAGATGCGGGACAAGTGTGCATCTGACAGGAAGGATTATGGCAGGTTTGGTTGAACCTAGAACAGTGAGCTAAAAATTATCTATTGAACAGCAAACTTTTGTTCATCAAACCTAAACAGGCCTTCAGAATCCTCAGTCACTTTGACTGACAGAAATTTCTTTATGTCAATGAGGGGTTTAAGTCATCCAGGTCACTGCATTTATCTAGAAGTAGTAAGTCAAAGGCAATTCAACTTTCTGTGTAGACTAACTAGTTCACTAGTATTCATCAGTTGTTAGAACTGACGAAGCTTCTTGGAAGTCCTCTTACCTTTGACTTATTACTTTTAGATTCATTTGTTATTCTTTAAGTCTTCATTTACTAATTTCTCAATTGACAGTACCTTCAACAGACTATAATGCAATGCCACTGCAAGACATGTTGTGCTTTGAGTATGAACCCGATCACAGTGAACTCATATGGTCATACTGAACTTCTGACTGAGTGCTATCACACCTATTCTCTAGGCTAATACTGACAAAAGTCATTATGGGAAACAGGAAATGATAAACAGAATCAGAACGGGTCTGAAGAGCACCAGTGTTTTTAATGTTTGAATAATGGGCCTCATTTTACGTGACTCCCTGATGTGTAAAACACTTTAACACATTTACAAGAGGTTAGACCTGGGTTGGCAACGAGCCCTGTAGCAGTTAGAAAGTTCTCCGATCATTATTACACGCTGTGAAGACTTGCCTCAGTATCTCAGTGTTGTCATGTTTTTTTTTTAGCTGATTTAATTGAAGTCAGTGTGCCTGTGGAGAAACTGCATAAAATCTAAAGTCAGTGGAATTCCTGGTTGGAAGACTCGCTTCAAATTACGCCAAGACGGAAGGAAAAGTTGGGTTTTCAAAAATGGGACACAATTTGGAACTGAGGAGCCACAATTAGGATGTTATAATTACTGTGACATTTGCACCCTCTAATTACCAGAGACAACACAACTTTAAAACTTCACCAAAAACAAGGAAAATTTGTACTTTCCTTGATTTTGTTTAGATGCTCGCTGCACATACGCCCGGCCAGCTCCACATGTTTACTCCACCAACCAACCCTGACTGAAAACACTCATCCCCTTTTCCAACCCAAGCAAAACATCTTTTGCCAGCCTGCAATCTTCAGCATCTCATGTGGTTACCGTGCAGCTAGCCACGGGCTAACGTAGCATGCTAGGCTACAGGAGGCGCAAGAAGTGAGTGTGTCTGTGCCTGCAAGCGCTTATAATTATAAAATGTTCCATGCACTTGCAATTACAAGGCCCTCCGCAGAGTGTTATTAAAGACTCATTTTGTTCGGCTGTGGCCCTGAAATGGCTCCCATGTGGAGTTTGTTTGCTTTTGCTATGCGGCTAGTGTGGTTAGCATGGCTGCTGCTGCCAAGGAGCTCTCATCAAAAACATTAACCTGAGAATTAGCCTTCATTAGCAAGAACGGAAGGGGGTCATCACAGGTACAGAGACTGTCACAGTAACACTGGAAGACACACACACACACACACACACACACACACACACACACACACACACACACACACACACTACACAGTCTAATTAGTAGCATTTTCCCTTCTTCAAGACAGAAAACCACAGGCTCTTCTTGAGACAAATCGTCTGAGACGCTCGTCCCCACTTGTTTACAACTATGGAGCACTATGGGTTCAAATTGCTTTTTTACTCCTGTTTTTAACTCCTCTATACCATGGCCATGTAAAAAATCCCTATGTAATTATGCCCAAAATAATCCCAGAGGCTGGCAGTGACCTTGTCCTGAGGAAGGAGGCCTTTCCAGTCAATGGCCATCTAGAAAAGTAGAAGAAGAAGTCGTCTTTTCAGTCTGTACACTCAGGGTAAGGCCGAGGATTATGAAAAATAAACGAGTTCAGTTTCATTGAAATACTGTAAAAATCAACATTCACTGGCCATGGAGCATCTTATAATTCCACTTTAATTCCTCTTTAATTATCCAGCCCATGCTTGCCCACAGAACATCCCTCCACCCATAAAAACTAGGCTAGAGGATGCTTAATGAGGACAAAAAAAGTAAATAAGAGTGTAAAGTAGTCTGTGACCTTTGGTGGGGAATAATTATTAGGCAGCAACCATCAATAAAAACATTTTTCAAAATACCACGAAGTTCTGTTACTTAACAAATAAATGACATCATTATTATTGAAAAAAACGTTCTTTTTATTTATTGTCTGCCTCCAAAAATGCCTCCACACAGCCCTGTGTGAGTTATTCGGCTGTCTTTGTATAACTGTTTTGTGAAATACCTCCCATACTGGTTTGATTCCCACAGCAGCTAATGTTTTCATCAAAACTCATCAGTGTCCTTGAGCAAAACTCTTCAAATCCCTGTCTGCTGGTGGCCTACCTGGGTCGAAACTCAAATAAAAGTGTAAAAAGTGAATGTAAACCTGTCTAATGCAAATACACAGCCCACAGCTGCCACAAACTGAGACACATTGAAAGATAACCAGCCTATTCTGGACTGGCACACTTTTCGACGCTCATAAATCTGTCATTCCTCATTCAATATTTTTGCAATGGCTCAATCTGACCTGCAGTGTAGCCGGGTGCTCTGACATTTATTCACCCTGTGTGCCTGTCAGCAGCCACAGCTTAATCCAGCGAGGTGATAATGGAGCCTACAGGTCTTAGTCTGTGAAAGGAATCACCATAAAGCGTTTTCCCTCTGGGGCCGAGAAAATACATGGGGTACGGATCCTATCATTTCCCTCCCGTTTAATGTCTTGAGCAGAGCAGTCTGTCTTTCATTAACCCGTGCACACATGTTTATTATGGAACAAATCTCCAGTTTAGACACGGGACGGGATGGGATTACAGAAGCCTGGGCAGAGGAGAGTCGCTCCGTCACTGAGTGGCGAAAGTGAGAGAAATTTTACCAACTTATAAACATTCATAACTTGGCATTACCAGTCATCCACAGCGTGATTTTCATTTCCTGATTTCAATTACAGATAATGGACCTCAGTGTAAGTTGCACCGCATCATGCACACTGTACTTTTTATATACAATTTGACCACTAGAGGGTGCTATATGATAGTAAAATGCTGCACAGGTGATACTGGTCCCCCACACTGATTTGCTAAATCACCTCTTCACTGCACAGACCTTCTAAGTTGCAGGAACTCACATCTCTCTTGCTAGATAGAGAGAGAGTCTCTGCAACTCTTGGTTTTCATTATTTGTTTTTATGTCTTGTTAAAAAGTTGAAGCTTGTGTGTTTGGGGTTGCTGGGGTTACTGTTGGTGTAGGGCTGGTCATTAATGAAAAATAATTTTCTATGGTCTTATGGAACCATATCATGATGATGTGGGGATTATTGGATGTGGTGGGATGCAATTTTTCTGGCTAAACTGATGGTAACAAAAAAGTAAAAGAGGAATAGCAGGAATGTTGTTGGAAAATTTCAGTTTTGCTTGACAATGCAGCTCTATTGCTTTTATAATACCCACTGCATGAACACAGACACACACACATGCAGATGCACATGTAAAACCTAACACACACACCGCTTTAATCCTCCAACTTCCTGTCCAAGTCCCCTCCCTCTATGTTTCCTTTGCTGCTGGGACACCCAAGTTTGGACTTGACCGATATTGAATGCTGCAGCCGCTATAGCATGACAATGGACAATTGACAGTGGTTACAGGATCAAAAATAATGTCTCTAAGCTCTCTAAAGATGATACCAAAGTGAACATGATTACCCACATGCTCCATTTTGTTTGTGTTTTTGTGTCGCTCATCCTGTTTTGTTCCTCACATTGTAAGAAACCCTCTCTGCACCGTAGCAGCAGCAGCAGCACCTGTTTTCTCGCTCCACGGTGGTCCTCAAAGGTCGTAGTCCAGATTGTTTTCCCTAATTGCAGATAAAATATGGATTTTGACTGATAATTCTTTACGGAGCTGAGAGCCCAACTGAGTCAGTACAGTGTAAATTGAAGGAGTAATTGGGGCTCCCTAAGCCATTGTGTGTGTGTGTGTGTGGGCATGCCTGTGTGTGAGCGCACAGTATGGATGTATGCATCTCCAAGTGTTCATATAACTTATCTTGCTTGAGGGATTCAGCTCTCCCAAGTTATTAATTACTGCGCACGAGCCACTTCTATTTATAACGCTTTAATTCTTCTCTCACCCGAAGACTGATGAGAATATTTGGAGTGCGCACTTTGGTGATTCCTCATTTAGACAACATAAAGACGCACAGCAATTTGTTTCTCTTGTCTGTGAGTGTGTGTGTGTGTGTGTATGTACAGCTATAGACGCCACTCTGAGAGGGAAACTTTCTGAACAATTCTCCAACTTGCTGTCAAATGCAAAGTCTTTATTCCCATCACTTTAATTATTAGCTTATTTTGATTTCTTGATTTGGAATTAAGTCTGTGTGCTTCATAGTTATGGATAAAAGCAGTAATCAGTAATGGTGGAGATGCCCGGACTGGTTCATCTCCAATTTGAATCTAACTGTTCCTCGTCCCAAAGCCAGTCTAACAAACAAATCAATCCTTTTTTGAGAAATCCTACCGCCAGATAAACAAACCAATGGGTGGAAACATAACTTCCTTTCAGGAAATAACAGGTGGCCATGATGTTCATGATTGGTGCAGTCTGAGATGTTGCTGCTTGAAGCTTTTTGGTCTGTCGTTGGTGCCGTGGTTTGCCAATAAGCTTCATTTTGTAGATACTGGATATCAGTGTAAAAACGCATCACTCCCAAAAGCTTCATCAAATTTCATCCAGCAGTGTCCGAGACATTGAGCATGAAGGACAAATCAAATAACAGAAAGCAAAGATCTTTAGTGATGATGTCTTGTATGGTAAATGTAAATGTAGACTGAATAGCTGCTGTTCTTTATTGGCTGTAGTCCAGACCACATTAGTCCGAGTGCATGAAACTGTTTGCAGTCCAGGAGATAAAACAAATAAAGATGATGGATGGAGAAAAATGTATTGCGTCATAATAGACAAGACGCCAAGATAAGTGCAAGATGTTAGAATAATTGTTTTTTGTTTTAAAATGTTTAGGCTTAATAAGTGACTTTTTCATCAGCTGTTACATTGCACAACCTTTATAGAAAATTGGCAAAAGCCATTTGTGTTGAACTGTTGGTTTATGTTTAAATTATAAAAATAAAGGACTTGAATTCTGAGTCAGCTCAATTTTTTCAAACCAAATGGGGCAAAAAAATGAACTGTGGCCAAAAAATTGAGGTACAAACAGAACTGGGACAAAGATGAACCGTGAGCAAAAGCCTCCAATTTGCAGTAGACAAAATTGCTCCTCAAATCTGGCAGACTGCTCAGCTGATAAAAGTAGTGAAGACTTGACTGTCAAAGCCGTAGGATGTTGATATTTTTGTCTCAGCGCTGCTTACAGGAGATATCTGATGCTGAAGCACAGTCTGCTTCACCCTCAGCTGTGGAGAATACACTCAGTTTTGGTCTGATGTGGTCTCGACTCTGTGGTGGCGCCTGATATGCTGCAGAAGGAGCAGTAGCATGTTATTGATCCCATGATGGGAAATTCCTTTATCACTGAAACACCACAAGTTACAAAATGTAAAAGGCGCAAAGCATTTGCATGGAAATGGATGATATTCCCTCTCTCTGAACTCTGCAGGGTCACACAGAGTCTTCTCACACACACACACACACACACACACGCAGCTCCCCAGTCGTCCTCTTGTCCTCCCCTCCAGTCTCGCTCCCTACCTGGGTTTTATTTTCATTACCAGGCGCAGCCAGCGGGCTCTGCTTCCATTAACAGCTAACTGCTGTGAAAACATGGAGAGAGGAGAGCTCCACTGCACATGTGACCGCTCTGCTGTTGTGCCCGACAAAAACCACATACAGTCAAAAAAAAAAAAAAATAGGATACAATACATTTCTCAGGATTAAAGATAAGAACGCTCATTTTCTCATTGACCCTGTGGATCTTTGATAAAATACAGCAGGTTTAAACAGGTTTCTTTTTCTTTCTGTGGTTATTAAAGTGACTTAATGCATAAATGGCTGATTTTAAAGGGGCATGAAAGGGTGTGGTGCCCCCAAATTCAACACAGTATGAAATATCCAATTACATTCGATTTTTGATTTTTAACCACAGGAAGAAAAAAAAACAATTGTTGATATTGTGCTTTAAACAAAAACAGTTGAACATGTATTTTATGTGATATATGGAGATAACATCTTTGGTTGTCTTTTGTCTCAGATATCATATCTCAAAAAACCTGTTTCAGTATTTCAGATCCCTTTAAAGAGGAACTTCTGACATTTTTGAACGGTAAACTGGTATTTAAATGTAAGTGATACTGTCAACATCTGAGCTAATGTGTTTGATCTGGCTCAGTTTAGTCCTGCAGTGGTTAAATTTCAGTAGCTGGAAATGCAGCCAAAGAAAAGACACATCATGTCCTGAGATACATCATGTGGTTAAAAAAAAGAAAAAAAGAAAATAAATAATAATAATGCGATGACACCAGTCTATCGGTATGTGCACGTGCCCAACCTGTTTGTCTGCTCACCAATTGGAAAGATTTTCACAGCAGAGAGGAGTAAACAGGCTGGTTACAGCAGAGGTCCAGTAGAAAAGTAGGTCCAGTAGCCTTCGTCACTGACTGTCTTTAGAAGGTGTGGTAGAGAACTGATGGGGTCTTAAACTTCCACAGGATGTGGGAGTTTTTGGACGCTACTTTTGCCGTTCAGATAATGAGGATGATGGAGAAATTTCTAAACTGTGTATACCTGCCGTTTCAATTGGGACAAATAAAGTTTATTTAACTGAAATGAATGCCATGATGACCTTTTAATCCTCCTAACATTCAAAAACAAAAATCTTTTGTCATTCAGCAGTAAGGAAGCACTATAGACTCACATATCTGACTCACTTTCCTCACACAGAAACTGGTATTTTTGCAGAAAGCGCTCTGTAAAAGCAGGAAGCAGCCAAACCCACATCATCCTTTTCAAAAGGTGCACGTTTGTTTATCGTTAGTTTTTCTGATGAAATGTCACATGAATACCATGATGTTTAGCAGCCACCCTCTCACCAGCACATGAACACACAAACCCGACAAACCAGAAAGATTGCAGGAAGACAGAAATCTCCTCATTTGGTGAAATGCTCAGTGAGCTATTGTTATTGATCAACAACCCCGTCCCCTGCAAAATTCGTACTTATGACGTCTTTAAATTCAGGGGAAAAGACAATAAATGCCAAATCTGAGCTCCTGTGTTTCTTTATGTGACAGCAGCAGTATAAACCTGCCCGCCCGTCAGCCTCAGTGCTTCCTCGCCGTGGAAAAGCCTCTGGCCGCACACATGCTGCCCGGGCGGGCCAACACAAACACCGCGGGCCTGGACAGAAACAGGCCTGCCGGGGCCTCTTTCGCGCTCTCTTTCGCTCTCAAACTTTATGACCTCTCGCTGGCTTTGTGTACGCGGCGATCTGCCTCCCTGTCCTCTCCCGGCTTGCATTTTTCCGGACTTTTCCTATATCTCTCCCTCGTCGCTCCTCTCTCTCCTGTCTGAGAGCCTCCGCTCAGCCTCTTCTCCTCGAGGCTGCACTTCTCCGCACGTTGGCAGCTCCAAGTGGCGTTGAGAAATAGCTGCTGGAAAAATGTCGACTTCACTGCCCAGAAATCCTGTAACATGGTGTTAGTAAAGTGTAAGCAGAATGTTTACCGACCTGGCCGCTCAGTTGCTTCATGCCAAAGGAAACCAAAGAGGCGAGCGAGGAAAAAAGATCTGGTGTTTGGTGAGTCCAGGTTTCTCCCTCACTGCTGTTTCATCACTTTCAGAATTTCATGGGAGTGTCACTGCAATGAGATTACTTAACGGAATTATGTAAAGGATTACATTTTAATTTAGAGTAATCACATTACAGTTGCTATTCTAATAAAAAATACAAAATAACCACGAAAGTGCAATGAAGGTTTAAAACGCCCAAGCCTTCAGAGCTTTTTACTTATCTTTTTTATAGACGTCAATTAATTAATAAGCCTAATAATAACAGGAAGTGAATTAAATTCTATGCTGAAAAGGATAAAGAGTTTTTTTTTTTAATAATTCCACTCAGAATCAACCTGTGGCCCACTTTGATCATCTTCCCGATCATGTTATTTTTAAAAGATATTGATTGTCAATATGGGAATAGCACACAGTAGCTGATGACAGTCTTCCTTCTAATTTTTTTTTTCTCACTGAAGACAAAGAGCAGTTTCATTTCACACATTTGGATGTTTTGCTTTATTGCAGCCAAACTGTGATTTAAGCTGCTCAGACGGGAGGATTTTTAGAGAAAAATTCTCTTTCTCTACCTGTGCTGTCATTCCCTTTTCTTCATCTTTCTCTCACCATTCCTCCCTCTCTAACTCCTCCTCCTCCTGCTCTCTCCTCTCTGTCCTGCCTCTCCCTCTCCCTCCTTGCCCCCACTAATCTCTCTGCATGGGAGGCAGAGGCTCAGTCGGGGTTTTTGGAGGGGGACGCCATCAAAAAAGTGAATTAGTGCATCGGAGCCTCTGTAATGCCCAGGAGAGGAATCTTTCTATTTGTCTGTCCGGTATGAGGCACGAGGACGCACGGGGGGATTCGCCGCAGCTGCACACCCCGACAACCGCCCATGAGGGACAAACCAATCAGCCAAAGCCGCGGGTAATTTCCTGTTGAGTGGAACGGACTTGGTGTGAGACGCCCCTGATCAGCAAACGAGTTGAGGTCGCACGGTGTTTTGCTTGCAGGGAGCACAGGGGCCTTTAAGGCGGGATGGAGGCCGGTTTCAGGTGGATTTGGTCTTGCAGAGCCCATCAAGTCGGCCTTGTGTCGGGTCCAGATGAGGATTCAACTATTTGTATTAAGCTGTATTGACTGAGCTCTCTGTGCCCAAATGCACAGGCCTGCCAGTCGTTCTGCATCTAAAGCAGATGTGCAGATGCACTGAGGGAGTAAAATGCATCTTGTTATATCCTGAGGGAGCACAGCTTCATGTCAGCTTACAATATGCAACTGATCGCCTTGAGGCAGGAAGTGCATTATTAGCCCCGCCCTCCTCCGGCTCGGTCGATGAGATTCCCGCCCCGGCACCTGTCAGTCATCCTGGTGAGCTGTCAGCACTGAAGCAGCATGCAGCCTCAGGCCGAGAGCCCAGCCAATCTGTGACAACAAGCAAAGTGATGAGGATGTTCACCGTTAAAATTTCAAACTGAACAAGTCATTTCATCTTATAATCAGGCTTTAAATCTTGTTTTTCTTCAAACAAGGTGAAAAATCTGCCAGTGGGATGAGATAATCCCACTTGTTTCCAGTGCATTTTCACTTGTTTCAGTATAAATCTGTTGAAACAAGACAGAATGAGGCCGATCAGCCCACTAGGATCAAGAAAATGACACTTGATTCAAGAAAATTCTGGAAACAAGTTGATCAGCATTGGAAACAAGTGGGATTATTTCATCCCACTGGCAATTTTTCACCTTGTTTGAAGAAAAACAAGATTTTAACACTGAAGATGAGACTGGATGACTAAAATGGAGATGATCATGTAGCCTCGTTATATTAATGTGAAAATGTTGCAAACTTAAGCCTTACATTTTCACATGATGCGTTTACACTGTCATAACATAATTTACACAGTGAGACAAACTCCGCTATCTGATTTATAGAGATAATTGATTGCTCATTTTTGTCATTCATCAGGTAAAACTCTCCAACAATTGTTGATTCCAGCTTCACTAAGATGCTGATTGTTTTCCTTTTCTCCGTTCATATCATTATAAAATTAATACTTTGGGGGTTTTTTTGGCTGTTGCTCAGACTAAGGAAGCAACTTGAAGACATCACTTTGGACTCTGATCACTTCCCATGATACTAAATTAATAAATTGAAAGAATAACGGAAATATAAACTGAAAATAATCATTAGTTGCAGCGAAATACAGTGTAACTGCTCTTATTTCTTGCACTTGTTTTCTGGCCTCATATTTACTTACTTACTTACTTCATCTTACTGTCCATTAATAACTTGCAGTCTGAGTAAAACAGTCCTACAATAAAACTGTGTATTTCCCCTTTAAAATGCTCCTGCACTTGTTCCCTCCCATGACAAAAACAAAAACCAAACAAAACGAAAAACCAGACAGGTGTACAGAACAGCCACCTGTCTGTTTTCCTGGAAGCTCCTCCCCATCATGGCCGGTTCTCCTACAGTGACGGCTGGAGATCAGGTGAACTCCGCCGCCCT
>OMLF01057648.1:0-13645 GCA_900302615.1 Holocentrus rufus | reverse complement strand
TTTAGCACAGACATTTTCCACTCAAAAATACAAATTTAACCACATTATCAACTTCATTACACACACATATACCTCCTGTTGGTTTTTAATATTTCTCTAGAACACATAACGAAACATACTGATGATTTATTCATGAAATGAGTGAGTAGTTAGCTATTTAAGGCAGCCGCTAGCATGCGATGCTAAGCGCTAATGGTTGCTACTCACCGGAGATTTTTTCATCGACAGAACACAACAACTCGGTAACGTCCGGCACTCCAAAACCTCCTCACGGTTGTAAGTACCTTCCCGGACCAATAACTTGAGACAAAAGTTAAGTTTTGACCACTCTTTGTTAAGTAATTAAGATTAGCGTGCTCTGTCTCGGCGGTAGTGTCTGCCTTCATTGGCATCAGTGAAGGAAGGAAAAAAAAAAAATAGCAGAGAACAGGAAACTATCGAGCGCGAGCAGCGCTTGAGCGTGATGCATATGCACTCTGCTGGTGAAATTAACGGCAATATAGCAACGGCATGTAAAAACTCATTTAAATTGTATAGCTCAACAGAGTTAAACCATAAACATTGGGGATTACACTGAGTGTGTAACTAAAGGGCGTTACAAAAAAAAAAAAAACCCACAAACAAACAAAAACCCCTTTGTTTACCAGCATAGAAACTTGTACTCTATAGTAATACTACAATTTCACTCAGTTTGGACATTCCTTACTTTTTCAGTATGATATTATTTAGGGAATAATCAGTTAAATATAATGTAATTTTCAGAGTTTATTATTTTCAAAGATTTACATTTATTTAAATTGTTAGAAAGAATCTTTTTTTGTGTCCTTGTCTGAAGCAGCATGGAGATCATCGCAGGACACTAACACTCTCCAATGCGCTATGCGCTACACAGAATATTGTGGACAAATTGGTTTCTTAAGGTGTTTCCACACTGGGAATATGATGAATGAACAACATGAAAATGCAAAATATTCACAGTCATACCGGCAGCAATGCGGATTTGCAAGAGTTTATAGAACCTGTTAAACAAAAGATTTGAATAGATTTGTGCCAGCCCATTTTTGATGTGAAAAAAGATGCAGTCAACATCATCCAGTGATGCTGACCTTCTCCTCCTCCTCTTTTGGGAAATCCACTCTATCATACAAGAGCTTAAGCTCTGTCACGACCAGTTACCGACATATTAGGATGCTGCTGCAGGCTGAGGTTCCTGTCCCTGTTTTATCTTTGATGGTAAAGCTCCATTTTTTTCATTACTAGATGGTTTTAACTGATTTGGAAGCCAATTTCCTTTTTAGTCCATGATTTGGTGTTTTTCAGTGTTTTTCCAGTGGATACAGATTCAGTGTTCAGGAACACATGTTGACTATTTTCGAAATCTGTGAAATTTGGTGAGGACATTCATGCTCCCCATAGGATGAACCATGTCCGTTTGGTGAGTTCCTGTAGCGCCACCCTCAGGCCAAAATGTATAATCCCCATTGTCCCACTGCTTGCATTCCCCCAAGCCAACAGGGCACCAGCAGCGGAGGGCCCCTGCTTGTTTTTTGGTGCTTGACAGCTTTAATTCACCTGGAAATAGTCCCAGGATAACCAGCTGAGGGCACACAGGTATTTCAGAAGAGATAATAAGATCTTTGAAAATGAAGGATACTTCCCCCAAGGAATGCAATAGTCTTTTCAAAGAAGCCCTCCTACAGATTTGGCCTCCACTGGGCACCACTTTTTTTTTTTTTTTTTTTTTTTTACTTTTTAGTCCAAGGGTTGGTGTTTCAGTGTTTTCCCAGTGGATGTAAATACAGTGTTCAGACTCAAGAAACATATGCTATTTTCAAATCTATTGCCATGAACTTTGGTGAGCATGTTCATGCTCCCCAGAGGATGAATCCTGTCCATTTTGGTGAGTTTGTAACCTTTCCTGTAGCACCACCCCCAGGCTGAAATGCACAAACCCCATCCTCCCACTGCTTGCATTCCCCTGACATGCACCAAGTCAGTAGGGCATCAGTGGTGGAGGGCCTGTGTTTGTTTTTTGGCACTTGACAGCTTTAATTCAGATGGAACTAGTCCCAGGATAACCAGCCAAGGGTGCAGAAGTATTTCAGAAGAGATAATAAGATCTTTTAAAAATGGATGGTATTTCCTCCAAGAAAGGCCATATTCTTTTCCGAGAAGCCCTCCTATAGATTTGACCTCCACAGGGCGTGATGGACCAGCACATGAGATAGCATACAGTATGTCTTTACAGCTTTCAGGTCCCTGAAAAGATGGAGGAAAACAGGTCAGGTGTTACGATACGCTCGGCTTCATTGGAGAATCCGCCAGAAATATCCCGACCAGGGTGCGATAGGTAACATCATCCCTCCTCCCTCCGCAAAGACTTTTCAGCATTACAGCCTGACTGTGGGCAGAGCGAGACGGCGGCTCGCTGAACTCTGCCACAGGAGGTCATCATTCTGTCAATTTAATTATAGAAAAACAATGGTGAGTCCAGCAGCCGGCGGCCCATCGCCTCCTGCTGCTCCTCCTGACAGCAGCAGCCTGCAGGAGCATCCGCCTGGACCTCAACTCTGACATTTACTAAACTCTGTGTGGGCATGCATGAGTGTGTGTGTGTGTGTGTGTGTGTGTGATGGTGAGACCAGATAAGCCTATTCTCCAGGCTAATGAAGCTGGCTGACAGGCCTTTTAGCTTCTGGGCTCCAGAGAGGCAGGAGGCTGAACACTATGACACTAATTGCAGGTATATAGTCACTGAGCGGACCAATCAGAGCTCATTATCTCTGCTGGGTGTGTATGTGTGTGTGTGTGTGTGTGTGTGTGTGTGGGTGGGTGTGTTGAAATGCCTGCACTAGTTGGATTACTGAATTTAAGATTTTTTTATTTTGAGTGAGCTTAAACTCTTATGCAAAGAGAACAGGGAGAAACTCCTGTGCCCAGATGTGACTTCCTGCTGTTAGCAAAGCAACAGATGCTTCTGTTGAGTACTTGAGGGGTGTACACGCTCGCACAAAATCAACTGTTTCAGTTTTCCATTGTGAAACGTTAATTAGCCTTTTGCTTTTAGCTTGATCTTGCTGGCTGAAGTGATAAAGTCATTTACTGGATTTACAAACAACAAATTTGAAACAGCGTGCAGACTTCTGATATCTTCCATGTTTTCCACAGTTCCTCTTAGAGGAATGCTCCAACGTTTTGGACAAAATACCCTTTTTCCAACTTACCCAGACAGAGATAAGATTTTCAATACCATTTTCACTTCGGTACGTCGACTGGTTCAGTTCCTATGAGTTGCATTTCGTGTTAGCTTGGCATAAAGACTTGAAGTCTACAGGAATCATCAGCCTTGCTTTGTCAAAGTGAAAAAATAAACCTTACAGAAACTCTGAAGCTGTCTTATTTACACAATGTATTGTGTACTTCAAATACACGTCTTGGATTTTTTTTTTTTTTTTTAATTAAATGAGAGTCGTTTTTGGAGAAGTTAGTTGGTAGGAACTATAACTGATGAATACATATGTTCAGCGGTTATAGTTCCAACCATCTACAGTTCTTATCTAGTCCAAGTCCAGGTCTTTTTGGGCTCTGTGAAAACCTAATGTACAGCAGACTAAATAAAACACTATGAGCTAGTTGGCTTGTAATAATCATTTTATTTTTATAGCACTTTGAAGTGCTAGTGAAAGTGCTGAACAGCCAAAGATTAAAACAATGACAGCCTGCAACAGTTTCTTCCTCTCTTCTATTTTCTCTTTCTTTGTCTTTTTCTTTCTTTCTCTTACTTTCTTGCTTGCTTGCAATATTGCTTCTTTCATTGTTATTATAGCAAGTATTTTTGTCCTATGTTTTAAGATAATGGATCATTAAAGCAACACCAAAGGTCAAACTCCTTTCTTTCTTTCTTTCTTTTTCTTTCTTTCTGTTCACAGTCAGGTGATGTCTATTTTTTCTTCTCTTGGCCAAAGAGGGTTATGACTTCAGCGCAGCTTCATTGTGCTGCTGCAGCGTTTGATGCATCAGGTTCAGCCAAGGGGAATGATGTAACTGAATGAACACACACACACAGAAACACAGAAACACAAAAACACACTTGCACATACATACAAGCACACACGTACACACACACACACACACACAAACACACACACACACACTTAAGCATACGTGTGCTCAAACCCAAGCACACATATGCAGTGCATACCTTCAGTGCACAGTGTCCACAGCGGAGCGTGCACACACAGCGGAGCGTGCACACACAGGAGAGCTTCACACTTCCACAGGCAGACACACTCTGATAAGCAGCAGGCCTCCACCTGCAGTGGCCCTGTGCTGTGCTCACAGCTGACTGAAGCTTTGAATAACACACATCCTATGGAGAGTTGCCACAATGTCTTCGAGCTGTCTTGTCCCGCTGCGGAGAGATGAAGACTTTCTGCCAGTTTTATATTCACACCATGGTCTTCCTCCTCCTCCTCCTCCTCCTCCTCCTCACACCTCCTCTCCTCCTCCTGCCTTCCCTTCTCTCCTCGTCAAACAGCTCTGAGGCGCTGGCAGCCTGTGGAGCAGGCTTGTTAGTTACTTAACAAGGTCTTGATGAGCTCACTTTGTTTGCATGTAGATATGAGGTGCGTCCATGTAGCGATGGGCATAAGACAAAAATAAACAGACTGATATCGTAGAGGTTGAAGACCGTGTCCACTTGTTGCACTGATTTCCAATGAATCTTTCACAAAACTGTGGCATGTTCAATTTGAAAACGGTGTGGGACATTTTGCTTTGGATTCCAGGTTGACTGACATGTCGAAACAGTGTGCAATGGCCTTTGAGGTACATTTTCTCTCGTTTGGTGGGTGTGTTAGAAGTATTATCCAATCAGCTGTGGCGTGTATATAAACCCCACCGTGCAGCTGTAATAAAAAGGTGCAACACTTGCCTATCACAACAGGTTGTTCAATGCACCATTGTTTCCATTTAAATAAAAGTTGTGCTACTTGTTTTCGGGACTGAACGTGACCCAGTGACTGCAGTGACTACATGACAGTTAGAGCGGTCTTAGTAGTTGCTGTCCGATCAGTGGCGGAAATCCCGGCGGGGCAGTTGCACCCGGATCCGTGGGTTATAGCGGCCCGGTAAAATGCATCCATTTGACGGCAGTGTATTGTATTATTCAAGAATTTATAAAGTTTCCATCTATAATCAACCGATCTCCCCCTCATCATGAAACAACACATCACTGTGTACTTTAACAAAACTAAATATTACCATGGCAGCATGTGATGTTTTTGCTGTCGATGAAATGGACTGAGTAACTGACTGACTCCACCTTGTTGAATAAGCTGCAGTACATGAATTGTGACCACTAGATGGTGTCATCAGCACAAAAATCACACACTCACAACAAAACGCATGATCTATAGCCACTGTTAGCTGTCAGCCAGCAGCGGAAAACCGAAAGTAAAAAAAAAACAGTGTTTTATGACAGAAACGGTGTATTTTACTCTCACAATTGGATTACTTGGACTAATTTGTCTAACAGCTTCAGTTTGAAAGTGTGTTGAAACAGACTCAGCTACGTGGATCAGATATTTTGTATTTTGTATATTTTGGCTATTTTCAGAGCTTGAAATCTCAGCAGTCTGACAGTAACAGAAGATTAACTGGTAGGCTATTGATCAGCAACACTTGTGAACCACTAGTGCTGTGTTATGGTCGTTTGCACATGCAAATTATTTCATATTGCACCTTGAATGAACTCAGGTACATAAGCAGACAAATACATCAGAAGTATTTACATTAAATTCTTGGCAGCACAGCTTGCACTAGATTCCCCTTGTCTTGCCTTGGGTCCTTGTTGTTAAACACTCCACTCACACTATTTGATTAACCTGCTGCCTAAGCTTGATGATGTAGACACTATCAATGACATCATGAATTGGTACAGTTCTTAAAGCCTGATTTCTGTCTATCCGCGGTGCTGGACGTTTTGTCGGCAGTTCGTGTCCTGAGATAATTTTCTGACACCTTAATTAATACGGGCAAGGGCCCGGATGGAATTCCTGCACCCAGGCCGGTCATCAATGGCTTCCGCCTGTGTCTGATTGATTGGTGCAGAAAAGCGACGTCAATTCATCATATTTGAGAAATAGACCAAAACCTGTATGTGATGTTGTGTACGCCGAGCTTTTAATAGCATAGTTATGTTACCCCCCACCTGTTTTTTTTATTTGGAGGCTGCAAGCAGAGGTGTCCTTGGACCCTGAAAATTAGCCCTCATCGGACTCATTTTCAAATCTTGTCAGACAGCTGTTCTGTCTGCCTTCACAGTTTATTGCTTACAGTTTATTTGCTGTGATTTATTTTGTGTAACTGAAAGAGAGTAGCCTGGCCTATGAGGTGTGGGAGGTTTTATCATCATCGGTTGTTGGCCTGAAGGTGGCCAGTAGGAAAATTATGAAATATCGCCCAACCACAGCCTGGACACTGGTTTATCATTTTCTCTGTTTCTTGTATTGGCCTTTGGCTGAATCTCACTCTCACTGTGAAAGTTGACAGATACAAAAAATGTTAGGAAATTTTAGGATTTTTTTTTTTAGATAATAGAGCTTGGCAAGACATGCAGAATAAAAGTATTTATTTACCCACAAAAATTATATTGGTTTCATATTGATTATTATTACGATTTTATCAATTTTCTTTGTCAGGTCCGAAATGAGTCCTGAGTTTATTTTCATCAGCAACAGCCACTGAGCCAGTCGTGTTACAACCGCGCCTCTCTCTGCAACAGGTTGCCAGTTCGGTAGCTGGTCAGTGAGGAAATAGCTGAGTTCTGGTCTAAGCATCAATTTCATCTCCGGAGGACCTCAAAAATCCCATCAGGAAGCCCGGTATCGCCCCAGCAGCCCAGCAGCAAAAACAGGAGCAAGACAAGTGAATGTTGGTGCAGCCTTCGGTCGTGTGAACTGAAGGAGGAAAAGAGCTGAGGAGCCACAACAGTGTTGCTGTTATCGGTAAGCTAAGGTTTGTTTGCTAGCTAAGTCAGCCTTTATCGAAACTATCACGGCTGAACATGTGTTCAACATTTTATGTGTTTGAACCAGAATAAAACCAGAGCCTCTACAGAGAGAAAGCTGAACCATGGCCATTGACTGCTGTCAGGAAGAAAAAATGTGCAGAACTTTTGTCCATCAGGGGCAGTGCTGAGCACTTGCTAAACAAAGCAGAATATATCGTGGTCAGTGTAGTTAAATGCTATAAAATGATTTGACATTTGATTTACAGTAACTGGACCGTTACTGTCATTGTTACACAGTCCATTATTTAGAATAAAGACCTAATTATAAGCTAACATGAAATCGATGGTTGTAAAATCATGGCAATTTCAGAAGACTGCAACAAGTATCATGTGATTTTGACTAGTTGTGTAACCAGAGAAAAAACACCATTTTTTCCCCCAAATGGTTCCAGATTTTATTCATCTGAGCACATAGACATGTCTCAAATTTAAAAAATATTGAATACTGGTGTAAAACACTGTCCACCAGCAGCTTCAATCCAAAAACAGTCTTCAAAACGTATCAGTCTAACCCTCCTGTGGACTAATCTGAAAACTGAGCCCCTTATTGGTGAAGATATTCAGTCTACTCCTCTGACCTGACCTCTGCGGAGAGTCTGAAAAGTCTGGAATCAGAGAGAATCCACAATCTAAATGATGCCTGGGAGAGCTGGGATTTGAACTGATGCCTCCATTCAGAGACCAATAACCCTGCAGCCTTACAGCATTTAGCTGTTCTGACAGCTGCTGTTCGTTGGGCTAAAACAAGAAAAGAAAAGTGGAGTATTTTCACTGAGATTGTAGGCTTTTTATTTGGTAAATAATAATAATAATAAGTAATAATAATAAGTCCAACATTAATTTCCTTTACATTAATTTCAACATTAACTGCCTGGAAAGTGGAAAAAATATAATAAATTACTATGCAATATATATGCCATTCTTATCACTTGAATTTTAAGTAAATTGATTTACTGACTCAAACATCCCCTTTGCATTTGGAATCAAGTATTTACCTCCATTTTTACATACATACATATCCAAATCATAGATCTGGATCACCACCACAAGGTGATCAATTGTTCTTTGACCACTGCTGATCTCTCTACCATAATTTTAAGGAAATATATTGATACATTTTGAAATATCCTGCAGATATATAGAAAAAAACAAATTGACAAGGGTGGAAAACCTCCTTGGCAGAGAAAATAATCAGTGCTGCAGTGTCCAAAAAACATCCTTAAATCCAAAAATATAGGTGCTGGCCTTCACAAACCTGTATTGATTTAATCTAACTGTGCTGCTGCTGGTTCCCAGGAGCCTCTGCTTCATGATCAGCTCTGACCTGCAGCTCAATGGAACCAACAGCTCCCAGTAAACACACGCACACACACACACACACACGCACACACACACACACACACACACAATAATACGCTGGGTTGTCTCCTCTTTAGTGCAGATATTATACAGTCATTAGACACGCTGGCAAATACTTTCACTGATTGGATATAAAATGGTGTCTTTTACCTAGACTTATTGCATTCTGCAATACTCAAGTCAAACTCTTAAAGACCCATTATGGGCATCAATTAAACATTCAATACATATGTTTTTTCCATGAAAAGAAAATCACTTTATACCTTAAAATGGCTTAGATGTAACTACACCTTGGCCTTCATTTAGTATGCGAGGATCTATGAATATTCAAATCTACGCCATCCTCTGCTGCACGCCAACCTCCGTGCATAGCAGACAAACCTCCGCTTGTTTTCTGTTTTGGTGTTGTAGGCTATGCTACACAATGGCAAGAGGTAATATAGGTGTAATTCAGCCATAAATGCTCGAACTGAAGGCTGATTCTGAAGAAGCAGAGCAAATTGTACAGGGTCGCCTACAACTGAATGTATCTGAATGGTTATTTTTTAATGTATCGCTCTCTACAACATTAGAAATGTAATGTTAATAGATAACATGAGTCTTCAGCTTGACTATGTTATCAATCAGTGTTGCTTTTGTTAGCTAGATAAACTTTGGCCCCGATGGCCAGCTCTGCTATCGGTTAACATCACCTACCTTGTAAAGGTAGGTAACTATTTGCCTTTGCCTTTAAATATGTGCTTGAGGTATGGACTGAAAACTCACCATTGTGTTGTCAGCACATCACCTGCCCTCTCATCTTCTCTGTGCCTGCATGCAGTGACATTTACACTTCACCTTTAGCCTTCACATAGCCCCTCCCTTCCAACCAATCAGATGTTAGAATGCGTAAATTGGTTGTCTTGGAGATGTAGTCTCTGGTAGCGCACAACTGGGTCTAATATGACTTCGCAGGAAAGATGATAAGAATGAGTTTGCTCAAATACTGGTAGGGACAATCTGGCTTCCCAAAATATTAGTAGGGATATGTCCCTACTGTCCATATGCAAACCTACGCCCTTGACTCAAGTGTGCATTGAATTTTGTGTATTCTTCAATTTCAGCACCCTGATGGTCACAAATGTACAGCTGATGGCACCATTAATGTTTTGCAAGCATTTTCAGTATCTGTGAGCTCTTTATTGACTATTGTACATACATGCATTGTTTTATGTATTGTTGCCATTTATAAATAAAGTAATTATGTGCCAGCCTTTCACATCATTTTTTTGATTTCAAGGTTTCTTTATGTTGCTGGTTGTTACTGGTTCCTACAGATAATTGGATTTCTCCAAACACATTAGACTGAAAATATTTTTTCATGAATATGTTGTATTGAAGATCCTTAAATATCATGAAGTGGTATATGAAATAACATGAAGTGAAGTCTTAATTTCTATATTTGGCACTTTAGGGTTCTATTCTGCAGGACAGTGCATGGCGAAGTCAAAGTCTGATTCACAGCTGAACAATGTGTTCACACAGTCAGCATCTCGGGTGTCGGTCTCTTCCTTCTGACTGATTGTGGTGCGACAGACTTCGATTACAGCTATGTAGTCTGCAATTATCATTTATTTTCACTACTTTGCTATTGCCTCCCATCATGTTACATCCTTTAGATGTGTGAATATAGCTTGCAGGCAAGCACTAATTAGGTAGCATTGATTGGAAATAAACAGAAACAGCTCAATAAAACTACTTCAGACCCAATGATGGATGTAACCATTTTCCAAACATTATTTTGAGGTGTTAAAAGTTGTTGAGAACTGGGAAGCTTTGAATGTCTTGTTCATTTTGCACTTACTAACAAACCTATTGCTAATGAAACAGAATCACAAAGAGAGAAACATGGAAGTGTGGGAATCGGATTGACCGCCGATGACCAGAAAAAAATTCAGCCGAGGTCATATTTTCTCAGCCATGTTTGTTGATCGTCTTCACAAACATGTTTCCCTTGGCCGCCCGCCTCCAGAGGAAATGAATGGATTTCTGTGGACTTCTAGAGCATGCCATTCATGCTGTGAATGCACAGTAAATTATCACATAAAATGGAACTTCTAACTCAGAAGGTTAACCGCTATTTTTAAGCAGTAGTTGTATAGGGCTACTGTATGCACTATGATTAGTGCAAAGCATTCTGGGTCTATTCTTTTTTTGTGTGTTTGTTTTGTTTTGTTGTTTTATGTATGTGTGGTGTTTGGTGTCTGAAATCTTGCTGCTTGAAGGTTGAGGACTTTTTGGCCTCTTGGTGGTGCTCTGGTGAGCCAATCAGTTCCAGTTTGTGGATACTGGATCATCTGCATCATTCCTCAAAAATTCACTCCAATTTGATCCAGTGGTGAAAATTCCAATCTGGAATTCCAGATTGGAGCAAAGGTTTGTAGTCAATATTATGTATGACTTCTGACATCTATTGAGCGTGAAGCTTAGGGCTCTGTTTGCCTGGTGGTGGCGCTGTGGTGGGACAATCAGGTTTGGATTCAAAATGCTGGACCCCAGGGTCAGAATCCATCATTGTCCCACGTTTCATCCAAAACAGGCAGTAGAAGTTCAGAAATCGCATGGATCCCAATCCATAGTCCCTTCCCTGATCTTTGATCATAAGGGAAGATGACGTAGGTTTTCCTCAGGTGAAAGAACTTTCTCACATGATGTCTGGTAAATACTTAAGACAAAAACTGCAGATATGAGAAGTGGTTGCTTTACAGGCACTATGCCAACACTTTTCACTTCAGTACACAAGAGAGTCTGGAGTGTACCAAACTGGCAGACAAATGCTCAGGCACTCTGTTAAAAGATTTCTTCAAAGAATTTCTCTTACTCTCTTTTCTGCCACACATGAAGCTCTTTGTTCAGATGTGCTCATAAAAGGGAACACTGAAGCAGGAGCATTGCAATTAGGTTTAATTACCAGGAGCCTCCAAAATGCTGTAGAGCTCCTCTCAGATCTTGGATAGCATTTACCGAGTTCAGAGTGAAGCAAAAGACTTTAATTAGCAGCAGGGACTTCGCTGTAACATCCCAAGCTGTGTGAGAACATCCCTGCTTTCTGTACCTCACTATCTGAGCTGTGTTATTCCCATGTGCATATAGTCACATGGAGTATCAATAGTGAAGCACCTTCCCAGAGAGCAGGGGGTGGGGTTAAACTGGTTCTCTCTGGAGTTTTAGCTCAGTAAACATGGATGAGACCGACTCCCTGCAGCCCCTTTCAAGAGCTGCCAGCACGGCTCTGTTGAAACATTGATACTCTCCACTGTCTGCCCCTCTGTAGCAAACAGAATGGACAATGTCTTACTTCAGCACACTGCTGAACCTGAGGGTGGGCTGACCCCCTCCAGCCTGCCCTCTGGTCCAACCACACACATCTGAGCTTCTGTTAGAGCGATATATCTTGGTCCAACACTGCAAAAAAGTTTCCATTTTAACAAGTTATTTAGTCTCCTCTTCAGTGTTGAAATCTTGTTTTTCTTCAAACAATGTCAAAAATCCGCCAGTGGGATGAGGTAATCCCACTTGTTTCCAGTGCTGATGAACTTGGTTCCAGAATTTTTCAGTCATTTTCTTGATCTTAGTGGACTGATCTGCTTTATTTCAACATATTTATACTCGGTTGCCAAAAAAATCCTCAAACAAGTGAAACTACATTGGAAACAAATGGGATTATCTCATCCCACTCACAGATTTTTTAACTTTGTTTGAACACGATTCAAACATTAACAATTAGGGTAAATGATTTAAGAGGGAGTTTTCTTTGCAGTATGTTTATGATGGATATGATGCAGTTTGAGTATATATTAAAGATGTGACAGTGTGTTGTCTTTCATGTAATTCAATATAGCAATACAGAAATGTGACAGTATGTATTGTGGATCAGAAAAATGACTTGTGATATCAGAAACATTTTATTCTGCTATAGAAAACAATTGAGAAATCACAAATTTTAATTACTTACATTCTAACATGATGATGCCACTATTTGAAAGATTTATGACTCACACATAAACATAATTCTTTATAGTCAGACTTGTCATCAAACATTTATTAGAGTGTGAACATACATGCACATTTTTTCAAACCACCACCACCTTTTTTACATGGAATCCTATGGGAAGCTACCGCTTAGTGGCAGCACTGCATCTGGTCCTGTTAAAGTGCTGGACCTGGTGCTTTTTGAAGTTGAGAACGGCTTAACTTTTTTATCAACCAGCCAATCACTACAAAGAATGTCAGGGGAGCTGTCACATCACTGTAAACAAACAACATAGAGATGGAGCAGAAAATGCCAGTAGAGAGACTTGATTTGTTAGTAAGTGAATACCTTCAGCTGTAAGACATGTCCACGGTGAGCTTGGAATCAACACTTCCCTCTGCTGCTAGATACAGGATTTCCTAACCAACAGACCCCAGTTTGTTAGGTTAAGTGATCACACTTCCTCAATGCTCACCCTGAATACTGGTGTTCCACACTGCTGCATGCTGAGCCCTCTCCTCTACGCCCTGTCCACCTACGACTGCCCTCCTGTACATGGTTCCAGTACTATTATCAAGTTTGCAGATGACACAATGGTGGTGGGCCTTATCAACAACAACGATGAGTTGGCCTACAGGGAAGAGGTCCAACACTTGGTGGCATGGTAATGAAAAATCCACTTGTCTCCTAAGATTCTGGTGAACTTTTACCGCAGAAAACATCCGTACCAACTGCATCGCAGTCTGGTATGGCAACTGCTCTGTCTCAGACTGAAAAGCATTGCAGGGTGGAAAAACTGCCCAGCGCATCATTGGTACTCCACTCCCTGCCATCGAGACCATCCACCACAAGCACCAACCACCAAGGAGGGCATGCAGCATTGTCAGAGACATCTCTCACCCGAGCCACAGCCTGTTTGCCCTCCTCCCCTCTGGGAGGCGCTACAGGAATCTTCGCTCCAGGACCAGCAGGCTCAGGAACAGCTTCCTCCCCTCAGCTGTCACCTTACTGAACTCTGCACCACAGTGATAGCTGTTACTGTGATAAATGAGCATGTTTGATATGCTTTTTTAATTTTCTTTATGTTTATCTATTTTTATATACTTACTTATCGAACGCACTTAGATTACCTTCAGTTTATTCTATTTATACGCTACTGTGTATAAATACTGTGTGTACTACAATACTGTTATACTACTGTA